>JAIPMN010128648.1:0-18054 GCA_020650975.1 Apostichopus californicus | reverse complement strand
AACGCTCCTAAAGCTTAAATACCGATCATAATATTGAACGAGACTCAAAGATGGCCGCCTCCATTCACTCTCTGAGGTGGTAGATCTTTTTTTGTTTCTTATTTCAATCTTGAATATGGTACTTTCTTTGACCAAGAAATCGATATGAAGTTGAAAAGCAATTTTGTTTACTTCTGTTACTTATAGTCGATCACTTGTCGCTTAGGCCTGTGCAAGGCTAGCAAGTAGTAATATTAAGGCTAGGCCTAACACTAACAGTAACATTAGGCCAATGTGCGCTTTCTCTCAGTTCACAGAAGCATAGTATTATTATATAGTTTAGCCTGAAGGTTAATTAGCCTGGCACACGATGATGGTGCTTATAAAATCGCTAAGCAAGACTTAGTCAAAGTGAGTATACTATTAGTACTATGCCATACCAGGGTGCACTTTGGGAAATTTCATGATGATATCATGGAAGAAAAAATGGGGTAAATGGGTCAACATTTTCAGTAGCTTTTTTTTCTCACTTGGATCAGCTCTGATGGAAGTTTCAACAATAGGCTATATGTTTAGTTTATATGTTTCCTAACTGAGTGTGCTGTGTAATGCTGCACCGATGGACACTGCAGTTGCTATGCTAAAATGTCATATTGTACCAAATTCGTTGAATACAAGCTAAAATCGACACAAGCTTTATGAAAACATGCAATTGATACCGTCAAAGGAGGAAACAGCAATTTTGTATTTCTATAAATTTTATGAAGTATTTTACCCATTTACATGAATTATACAGCAAACGTTTAGTGGAATTGATTGCAAAATTTACAGTTCACTTTTAGTCTTGTTGATCCACCAAGATCAAATAATTTATTAGTCTTAGCTTTGACATAGCTATAATAGCCACCACACAGTCATTAATAAGACATTGTTAGTTTCTTATTACTCATTCATTTTTTTGCAGATTTGTAGCAAATGCCTGTCTTTGGGAAACACAATTCAATGCCTTCACCAAATGCTCTACAGTGACATTAAATTCAAGATGGAACTCAAATCGTGCCTCTATTGCCAAAACCAACCGTAAAGTATATGCACGGTTGTATCCAACAGTAATTGTCAATCCAGATGGTTCCACGTACAGGATAAAGTACAACGAACCAAGGAAATTATTATATGTGAGTACTCATCTTCTCAAAAGAAGAAAGTATGATCTTAAAGAAGCACTTACTGAGGGTCTGTTTCTTGAACCAGTTTTATCAGATGTTAAGGAATGATAAATGAGACAATAAGAAACAGTTGGAAGAAACAGTAAAATTTGTTGAAGTTGAACATTCGTTACTATTATTTGACCATCTTATTTTATGATCAAAGAGGCAGCTGATTGTGTCCGTATTTAAATGTCATTTTAACCTTAAAGACTTGCTTTGGTTGTTTGATTACTTGTTATTCATTCCCACTAGAATATATCCATTTAATCGTTATGCTCAATCCTTCTGAAAGTTGTCAAAAATGTTGGCCATGTTTAGTTTAGTTTATTAGAAAAAAAGGATCACGAGGGACACTCAAGTCTCCATCAAGGGAGAGGCATCATGTGAGAGGCATCATTAATGTTTACAAAAAAATGCTGATCAAGTACTTTTGGGTCAAGGCAAGTAAAATGCCAAAGGAAGAACGTTTCAAAACTTTACCCTCTTTGAAGCTTGCTCAGATGATCAGCAACTTTTAATAGATTAAAGAAGTTCAGTGTGTGACTGTGGCACAGACAAAAAACAAACCTGGCAAAATTAAGTCTATTGTAAAATGTACTTCTCTGAATTAACTGTAAAATATAAGATTCGCCATTCTAGTGGAGTAGTGGTTTCTGCCCTCAATTAAAAGTAATGAGTGATATAGGTGGCACTAGGTGTGTTATAATTTTCATTCAGTAAATTTTCAGATTTTGCATTATGATGTTGTTGCACATTTAATTCAAGGCTCAGATACCAAGGACCCCAAACTGGAACCTACGAACCAGATGGAAACTTTGGAAATACTACTCATGTTTAGAAACATTACACATGTTTTGAAACATTACACATGTTTAGAAACATTACACATGTTTAAAAACATTACACATGTTTAGAAACATTGCACATGTTTAGAAACATTACACATGTTTAGAAACATTACACATGTTTAGAAACATTACACATGTTTAGAAACATTACACATATTTAGAAACATTGCACATATTTAGAAACATTGCACATGTTTAGAAACATTACACATGTTTAGAAACATTGCAAGGACTCAGACTTATTCAGCTGGACGTGGATGTAATATGTAACACTGACGTGTCAAAATGAATTCTTTTTTTGTTGTTATTTATTCTGAGCATTTTTTTTCTTTAATATCTTCTCAGCTTCCATTTGATGTAAACAGACTTACATTAGAAGAAAAGAAAGCTAGACTAGCTAAATACCAAGCTAAGAGGAAACAAGACCTCAAAGATGATTTAGATGATAATTTTGATGCTCGAAAATACAAACAATTCTGGATGTCGAAGAAGACGTAGATGATATCTAACTCTCTGAGAAGGTGATGATATCTTTGGACAATAAACTTGGTGAACCTTGGACAAATATCTTGCATTGAAAGAGAGACATCCATAGAGGATTAAAGACTTGCTGATACATCAAACAAATTGAACCAACATTGTCATCATAATTTGTACTGAGGGTATTGCTTGGTGTGGGGGGGGGTAGGGGTAGGGAGGGGTATGGGATTTTACAAGGCATTAGTTCTTGCTCAGCTCTTTATATTCAGACATTATTTATGCTGTCGAAAAATATGATTGATCTTAGAATGAGCCTAATACAATCATGCAGGAAATAGAAATATGTCATAACTTAAGTAGGAAAGGGTAGGTTTACCAGATATTTCCTTGTTTGTGGGAAGGGAAGGGGAAGAGAGAGGGAAAATTTTCTTCATTTGTAAACAAATCAATGCTACCTACAGTAGGCTTGAAAAGTTGCGATGATGTAGTAACTGTTGAATTTATTCAATGATGTGTTTCAGTAGTGACCAGATCTGGTAAAGTTTCATAAAAACAGAGTGCATAGAGTTGGGGTACACGTGTGTCAGTTGTGTGAAGATATATAGGACACTTGTTTGCTTGGAACTATTCAGTCAATGACATGCGAGACACATGTCACTTTTTCAAATGCTTGGCAAATTTCCAGAATCTTAGCGCTTTAAAATATATGTAATGCATTGAAAAATCACTTTTCTGAGGCTCAAATAAAAGTGTGGCTTTGTTTAAGATTACTTTTTTCTACAACTTGTGGAATTTGTTTTGTCTTCAAGTAAAAGAGAAATTTAATGTGAGGAAAGAGAGAATTGCTTTTGTGAGTCATGCTGAAGAGAGTATTTGACATTCATGTAAACTGACATACATTCAGAATACCATGTGATCTTGAGCGTCAGCAATTATAGCAGCAGAGAAAGGAAGCGTGTGAAATGTTTGCCTTGATTTGACAGTGCGCAGTCAGATCTGCTGGTAGTGTTTGCCCTCTGTACAGCATCGCTAATAGTACTAGTGGTTCAAAGGCCTGTACCAACTCTTCGACGTACTTCTTCACACTCCACGAGGTGACGTTGCCGTTACTCGTCACCTTCATCGGGTTCATGGTCATAAAAACTTTGGCTGGATTATTAGTGGCTAGGCTGGTACATATCCTGTGAAACTGTAATAGGTCTAGTTTAATAGGCTGTTTTTTTTTGTTAACAAGTTGCAGGCTTTATGAAGATAGTTACCATCTGTTGTCACAATTATCCAACATTCTGGTAAGATATTTACATAGTTACTTGCAACTGGCAGGTTAGGCGACCCGCACATGCAAAAGGCGAGGAAGCCGTCCCCCTCCCTGCATCTCCCATTTTTGTAGATCACATGTATGATGACCAGCATTTACATCAGGAACATTTGGGAGCTATGTAATTACTGTGGTAATACACTTTATGATATGGAGGAATGTTATTTTGTAAATTTAACAGGCCAATCACTAATCTGTATATAATGTTGTGAATACTATGCATTTTGATATTACAACTGTGTATGCAGTTTTGCATTATTTTCTTTGATTTCCTTCTGTATTTCCTGTGATGTTCTTTTATTGATCATTTAAGTTTTGTGTCTTGTACTCCTCCATGCCTATGAAAAAAAGCTGACATTAGAATTAACCCAGGCCTCACAGTTCATTGCATCAGAATTTCACTTCATCACAGTTACTAAGGTAGAACATCAATTGCATTAAGAATGAAATAAAGCACCTATGGTCCAACCAGCTAGGATACTCTATGTGTATGTTTAAAATTACAAATTAAAGCTGCCATGCTGGGCTCCAAACAGCCGTCATATGCTGCGTTCTCTTCAATGTGCGAAATAACCATTCACTTGACAGCGACGCTTTTTCTTATCTTTAAGATAAAATGGAGGGATAAGTAGAAGCGGATTTTTTTTTCTTCATATTTTGATGTTGGTAATTTTGACGTTCTGTACTGCCGAATCTCCTCTCGCATCAGGTTGAATACCAGCGTGTAAAGTTCCTAACATTGACGTGATGAATAATAGCGTGTTGGAGGATAAACATCGAAAATTAGCGTCTGTTACCATGACGATCCGATATATTATAAGTGTCGCTTTCCTCATATTTGCATTTCAGTCGCCGACACGCTGCAGTAATGGTAATTTGAAATCCTTTGTAATTGTAACTTTTATTTCATCTCGTTATCGTCTATTGTAACGTAAGCTCAGCAACTTTATGCTGAGCAGTATTGGGATTTGGGGAATTCGTTCCTTGGCCAGAGTACAAGCCCTAGTCCTTACGTTAGGTCTAGTTCAGCGAAATCTTGATAGGTTGTTGGTAAAAATAATCTCGGCAAATCTCGAGTGGATTTTCATACTGTACCATCTTGTGATTAAATAAACGTATATCTTTATTGAATTGATTGCAATAATATCTATGAAACTTTTTAACTCTTTAATGTATGATTTTGGACAGTGAAAATTAAAAAAATAATAGTGGCATGCCTAACATAAGTAACAGTAGCATGGTGGGCTCATAATTGACGCACTTAAGGATTTGATCAATGATGTCTATCAAGGAAAAATCCAAATCACTCAACTGTATGTGTTTTACATAGGTGTAGTTCCTCAGAAATATCAAAATATTTAAGGTTCTGTGCTTATGCATCGTACAATTGAGGAGAATTTGACCACAAAATGTCTGGCATGTAAAGTTCTTTCATACCCCTAAATTGACACATTCGTCGAAAAGCTTACTGTAGTGTAGGCCTTAGTATACATCCATTACTTTGGATGCTCTTTGCTATGCTCTGAGCCTCTAAGCTCAGACAGGTCAGGTCCCAGAGAGTAGTGGTATCATATTGAGGTAATGTTGGATATTTTTTGGGTGTAAGATTTCCAAATGCCCAAAAAACGTGCAAAACTGGGGGGAGGGTGTTAAAAGCGTAAAAAAAAAACAGTCAAAAACAGCAAATGGCTGAAATGGATTCATGCACATGAAATATGTAATTCTGCTTGTCTGCAAAAAGTTTAGGTGGCCTGCTGTATCGTTGCTAGTAATATTTGAAGGTGCGTCAATTACGAGGGTGCGTCAATTATGAAGCCTTTACTATACACATCAGGCAAGTTTTGGTTATTTGGAAATCTTACTCCCTAAATATAACCAAAAGTACCTCAGTATGATACCACTACTCTCTGGGACCAGACCTAGCCACAGGTACTTTCAAAATCACCCAAGTCATCCAAGATAGAGCCTGGACACAACAAAACCCTTTGATGTCTCAAACAGAATTTTTAACTGACCTCTCTACAGCTTCACAACTAATACACAACTACTGCTATACAGATAGTGACCATGCATACCTGAATATATGCAGCTGTACTCCCTTTTCACAATAGAAATCTTTCCATTAGTTGCACATACCTAGCCCAACTACTTTGCATAACAAAGAGACCTCAGGAAGAGTGAAGGAATTTTCCATTCTCAGAAATTCCATTACACTAAGTACCCAGTGCTGTACAATACAGAATTTGATGACAATACTACTGTATACATGGTTCCTCTGTATTAAGGAACTGCTATAGATATATCTTGGACTTGTATAGCAATTTGTCCGTTTTGCAGCCTTTTCTGGGTACTTTAATGTGATTCTGGATACATTATTCGTTGAAGACTTAATTTTACAAGTATTAATAATGTCATTCTGGCAGAGTCTGATCTTACCATCAATGAAGTATCATTGTTGAAGGATATAAGTTAAGGAGGTCTAATTAGCATCATGAAGATACTGTACAGTGTACACCATCCTACAGTATATGTGTCAGTTTCAGTAGCAGTTAATGCAGTAAGTACCAGGTACTGTACATTGCAATGAAATCCTGGAAAAAATAGCAGTAATAAATATAATAATGCAAATGGAAAAAAGAGAAAAGTAAAGCTTCATGCTCAATCATTTGAAAAGTGTTTGGATGCATGTCTAAAACTTTCATTCCCATGGACTCATGTATGCAGTTTGGGAATGTGAATTCCATAGACCTGGTGAAAGAAGACTATACCTATAGAAAAAACTTGGAAACTTTTGTTATTGCACCAAACTGTTAAAATGGTCACATTTAACATATATTCAAAGCCAGCTCTGGTTGCTCTCTTAAGCCAAAGTTGTTGCTGTCTGCTGGTCCTATGGAATGCATTAGATCCCTGATTGCCATATATCTTTGTCTCAATTAGTTCTATAGGTAAAACAGTTATAAAATAGTTATGGATATACTGTTGTCAATCAGTTGTTAAATTCAATTGATACCTTGAGTCAAACATGTTTTTGTTCGGCCTATGAAAGAATTCTTTAGATATCTGTCACTGATCAATTCATGCTGGCCAGCTATGCCCAATTAAGCTACATTTGACAAATTAAGGGTGTGCCATTTGATATTTTCTGTTCATTGCTATTGCTAGGAAAGGCATCATGCTTTTTACTTTCAGTTAACTAGCAATGAAGAATTAACATAAATGTTGCTTTTCAATACAGAGTCAAGGTATCAGTTGCCCGATGTATCACCCTCGGACTTAGTCGTCAGTCAAACCAAAGATGAAGTACTTTGTGTGCTCTTCGTGAGAGAACATGGAGGTGAGTTACTATAGTAACTAGAGTGCATGAGTATAAAGTATATAATGCTGTAAATATCAGAGAGCTCTCTGCTATTCATAACTGCACAAAAGTTTCCACATCAGGATTTTGTTAATAGTCTGTGAATGTGTTACGTCTCACTTGTGTACACACACACATGTGTGTGATCGATAAAGTCACTGATAGACTGAACTTAAGTTACATTTTGGTAAAACAATTCTATTAAGTATACCCCAGTGTATTACAACTATATTATCATTAATGTTAATGTTATGTAATTTTATTAATGTACTGGTTTGGGCATATTTAGTGCATATGATTCAAATTGAGTTATGTTAATTAAGTTATCAGTTTGATTCATCGTTCTGAGCAGGTATTCTGGAAAGAATATTCTGGCTAGCTGCCATTTGTAGTAATCCCAGGTGATTTGGGCAAGTGTATGTGTTTCCTCAAGACTGCAGGCACCTTTATCTAATTAATGTAATTCAAATGATTATATTTGTTAGTACACTGCCTGACATCAAAGATACGTTCATGTCTTTAGCAGGTTGGCCCTCCACCATGAAGTTTTTTATGAAGTTGAAACAACAAATTAGCCAACATTGGGATGCAAAGTTTGGGAAATTTATCATTAAAAAGGTGAGTACATCCTGATATTTTCACCATATCAGCCTAACATTGCAACATCGAAAGAGCTAAAAAGTTTTGCAAAACAATTTTTACGTACAAAAGTTAAGACTAGAGTTTTAATTAATGCATCAATTGCTTTTATAAGCAGCATTTACTCATTTAACTATTGTTAGCCACTAGAGGAAATAATTTGTAGAATCTTGCACCTGAAAAATGCTTTGTATTGAAAAGCAAGATGATCTGGTAGATGTTAGACGAGCTTTGCATCTCCAGGTTTTGTAATGAATTACAAACTAACATTCTAAATTTATCCATTCCAACAATGAAGATGTCAATCACCTCAAATTCATTAACCATGGTGCACATGGAGGCTTAGAATACCTCACCTCCCTTCATCCATGACATGGTGCATTTCCCTTGTGGATATATGTAGCACCATAAAATACCTTCAAGCATGGCATGGTGCATCTTTTCACATGGAGGCTAACATCTCACCTCCCTTCAACAATGACGAGGTGCATTATTTCCCTTGTGGCTAGTATATGTAGCACCATAAAATCTCTTCAATTATGGGATGGTGCATTATTTCACATGGAGGCTAATACCTCACCTCCCTTCAACCATGACATGGTTTATCATTTCCCTCGTGACTAGTATATGTAGCATCATAAAATTTCTTCAACCATGGGATGGTGCATCATTTCACATGGAAGCTAACACCTCACCTCCCTTCAAGCATCGGATGGTGCATCATTTCCCTTGTGGCTAGTATATGTAGCACATAAAATCCCTTCAACCATGGGATGGTGCATCATATATGCATGGAGGCTAACACCTCACCTCCCTTCATCCATGACATGGTGCATCATTTCCCTTGTAGCTAGTATATGTAGCACCATAAAATCTCTTCAACCATGGGATGGTGCATCATTTCACATGGAAGCTAACACCTCACCTCCCTTCGAGCATCGGATGGTGCATCATTTCCCTTGTGGCTAGTATATGTAGCACCATAAAATCCCTTCAAACATGGGATGGTGCATCATTTCACATGGAGGCTAATACCTCGCCTCCCTTCAACCATGACGTGGTGCATCATTTCCATTGTGGCTATATATGGAGCACCATAAAATCCCTTCAACCATGGGATGGTGCATCATTTCACCTGTTGGCCAGCACCTTATGAATATTCATTAGCTATTAACTGCATTGCAGGTTTAATCTGCCACTATTAAAGCTAGAGATTGAGATACCATATTGGAAACAGTTATATGCAATGTCATCACAAAGCTGAATGCTCAGAGTAAATCTTTTTCAGTAAATTTCATCACTTTATAGCAAGCTGTTAACTTATGTCGGTGTGTGTAATCATTCTACATGTAGCAAATTCTCTTTACCTACATGTAACAGGTAGATTTTTGCAGTCATATTTCAGATCAATGTACATTAAAAAATATTAACTAAGTGAATGCTGTAATCATGTTTTTTTTTCTCTTCTTCCCAGAATGAATCTTCAAATTATTTGCCTTCCCAAGTGCCCGCCATTCAGTTCTTCTCCTACTGGTCAAATAATCAGGTGTTTGCAGGACCTTGGACACAGAGAGCTTTAAAGAACCTTCTTAGTGAAGTGGTAATTAGCTGTTTGATATTAACGACGTCAGAAAGCAAAGTCACCCATGTTTGGAACATCCATCATGGAAGATCAGAAGGGCTATGTTGGGAGGGCAGGGGGGGGGTGAATATGGGTGGTGATGGTAGGGTCCCAACACAATTTGTGTAAGAATATAGCTGATATATTAGCCCATGTATATTTACAGCATCAGATCAGAGGTGGTATTGCTACCTACCTCCGTCCATCCTCAGAATAAGATTCTGCAAGATTTGGTAAAAACATATTGCTGATTGAACAAGGTGTAAGATTGACTCTATAGAGATAACTATAGGCCTGATTTTGAAAGCAACATAACCTTTGATTATGGTGTGGCAGCATGAAGTGATTGTCACTTATCTTAGTGCTGTTACTCCCTCAGGGGTGCAAATCTGTAAATATATTTCATATAGTTGCAAAGAATGACACTGACCCCGGCATGGAAAATCCAGTGAGCCTGGTAGGAATTAACTAAGTAATGGGAAGAGGCTTACACATCCGTAGAATAGATGGATTATTTTTGAGGAACTATCAGCTATTATTGAACTCTTTTTTATTAGATAACAACTACTAAAATAATGAATATATAAGGATGTATGAGTTGACGCACGGTTAATCAAAACGCATCTTTAAGTCTTTCAGTTTAGCCTACAGTAACTTTTCAGTTCTTTTTCTTTCTTTTTATTTTGGCATATTCCTTTTGTCTTTTACAGTTGCATATCTACGAATCAAGAATTCCACTTTTGACTGAGGAGAGATATTTATATGAATCACCAGAGTCATTGACGCTGATTGTGTTTCTTCGGGACATCACGATCCAAAGTCTGTCACAAGAAGACATGCAGAAGGTAAATAAAAGAACAACTAAACAACAAAATCAAATGTGATACAGATGTTGATGATGAGCAAGTTACCGAAGAAACAAATAAGTCAAATCATCTTCTACTAGTCCAAAGGTGACTTCACAGAGCCATATAGGGCCTTCGTACATTTGGTATTATATTTTCAAAATTACATTTCTTTTGCAATGTGTCATATGCTATTAGATTTGTGATCATATAACAATTCCTTCATGGATTCATTCTGAATTCATTTTGAATAAAAATAAAATTAATATGCATATATTTACTGCAACTACAATGGAACAATTATGTTAATGTATTTTCATATCCCCCAAAAAATAATAATGATGTTCGGAAATGTATGACATTTGAATGACTTCCAGATAATAACTCTTTTAAACATTTAACCAACTGATTTATTTCAACCTTGTTTTTATCTACAGTTTAGAAGTGAATTTGATTCCATCGCTTTCTTTATTCATCATTTCCACGGTAACGCAAAAGAGGAGACGAACTCATTGCCAGAAAGATTTTTGATCAAAGAATCACCTTCAGCTATACTTTTTAATGGTGGGTGTTTATGGTTACTTCATTGCTTGAGTATTAAATACTTTAGCCTGTATATTGAAGCAGCTGGTTGGTTTCACTTATTACTGAGACAAACCGTGGTCATAAATAGTTACCAGCTCAGTTATCCAACCGATGGCACAGAGGATTTTTAAACAGATGGTTAGTTTGGTGCCTCGGAATAACGAACACCTTTAGCTACTAAGAGGAAGTTGGCCTTTCAGTTTCTTAACCTGGTGGTGTTGCACCCTTTTCTAGAAGCTTATCCATTACGAAAGCCTCCTGCCCCCCCCCCCCCCACCCTAATATGTGCACAACAAAGTTTTGTAAGCCTGTGTGCAAACATGTGTACCGATTTTATTTTCTGGCCTAAGGTTGCCAAAGATGCAGAGGACAGTTTGTTAGTAAAGTCTCTTCATGTTCAGAGAGAGTGGAACCAATGGTAATCTGCTAAGTAGTCTGTATGTCAAGGTAGCGCATAATAACGCACCGATCTTGGTCTGAAGAAATGTGAAACTGTGAAGGAGAAAAAAACGTCCTTAGTGACCTGCCAGTGTCCCAAAAGTTTTGTTAGGGCTGCGTGGAGGACTTTGAAAGGCCTAGTGTGCAAAAGGACTTCATTTCTTATCATACTTTATTTATTTTCCCCTGTTTTGGCACTTTCTGCTTCCTCTTTGTAGTTAAAGAGGAGAGAACAATTTCACGAGTGGACGGTCCATTTAAATTTCTGCAGAGGATTGAGGAAATGCTAATAACTCGGACTTCAGTCGCTGTGGATATAATAACAGAGGTAAGTAAACAATAATTATATAGGGCTATGACCAATATCAATACATACATCTGTACAATAAAATGTATCGTAAAATATTTTACGATAGCTGCATGACAGTGATGCTCGTAGATCTTGCCTACTCTGTGTACGATAATCACAGCAGAAATTGTATCTGGTAAGAATTTAATGCACCTTGCTGAATGAGAACAAAATGCTTTGCAACATTGGTACCAAAGATTACACTAGTAACTGTAGTTAGTACATGAATCTGGCAGAGGAACACTATCAGATGCTTCAAGTTTGAACATTTGGAAACAAATTCTGAAATAAAATAAGAAAAGGTCTCATTAGGGTATTTAGTAATGAAAAGATAAATAGCAAATTCATTGAACTGACTTGATTAAGGTTCCCTTGATTGATATAATATTTATCATATATACCCGTCTTTGTGGTAGTTAAGCTAACCTAACACCAACTAACAAAGACACATCATAAACTAACAGTGTTTCACAACCTTTGACACAACACCTTATTTGCATACCTCTCACAAAGCTGTCTAGTATTGTGAGAATATTCAAATGACTACACATCCTTCCAATTATCTAATCATAATCAGTCTCTTCTCTATTATTTTCTCAGGATTTATTTCACTCATGGCTACAGTCTTCTGACACCTCTACCAAGTATCTGATGTGCTTTCATGCTGTCTGGGCTGACCGTAATCTCGACATCCTCAGGAGTTTCTCGTCGGCAGCAAAAATTCTTAGCAGTCTACAGGAAGACTTAAAATTTGGTTTTGTCGATGTGGAGAAAGAAAGAGAAAGTAAGTTGTTTTAATAGTTGTTCTGTCTTGCAGAATTTAATTCCCTTGACATGGAAATCATGTAAAAGTCATGAAAATTCATGAAAAGCAGAAGGTATCTGGAAAGGGCATGACATGTAGAGCATCATGGAAAATCTTGAGTTATGAAAAAAAAATTATGGATTATAAACTCTGAAATATAATATAAATAAATGAAAAAGCAGTGAAAAAGTAACCAACTTTCTGTAAAGTGTGGATTTCATTTAATTAGCTTCAAGAATAACATTTTGAAGTATTCACAGCATTTCCTTTATGAAACAAGAGCATGTTTAATATCCCAATAATAGAAATATCATGAACTAAAAAAACTTATTTTTTTACCCAAATTCTGGCAAGTCACTTTAATATTTTATGATATTAACTCTCTATGATTTTAATCATAGGTCATATAAGTTTCTTTTAATTTTTTTGTTTATTTCCTCGTGAGTAAGATCTTTGAAATGAGGTGAAAGACGACAATAGTTTTTCTTATATCATCTGTAATAACCTGTATAAAAATAATATTCATGATTACTTTGTTCATGATGTGAGACTTAATTATGTTTCTCTCTTTTCAGTTTTGTCCAAGCATATCCATCCTAAACATTTCACTAAGCTACCTTCTTGCATCTTGATTTGGAAGACGGAGACACATACAGGTATGAAACGGTTAACGTTATCTACTCAAAGATATCTGTATGAATTGAAAATTAATACTCTAAGCCAGAGCTGTTGAAAGTCTCTTCATGTCAAAGGTCATCAGAATTGCCTCTGGATCTGCTAGAAATTATAAATAATGGTCACCGATGTTATATGTCATATTTTTTAAGCATTTCGCCATAACTGGGACATTTAATTGTCCAATTGAACCTGTCCCTTTGTCTAGGAATAATTTGGAGAGACAAAACCTCCAGGAAAGTTTGGAAAAATTAAGAAAAAAAACTTGAAAAAACGTCAAGCAGGCTAAACACTGCGGGCAATACTGATGACCCTTAAGGTCAGTTAAAGTCTTCAACACAACATACCCCTTAGACATTAGTCACTTCTGTATCTCTATTTTGCAGAAAATGATAACTTTGGAAAGGATTATTATTTTAAATGTATTGAACCGAGATATATATGAATAATTTATATATTTCTTCCTCTCATTGCTACATGATAGGGGATCATCTCCCAACATAATTCCTGAATATTCAAAAGGTTACAGCTGTAACTTAGAATTTTGAGGCCACAGGTATCGAATCTTACACTCTCCAATAAAAATTTCTTTGAAATAGTTTTGAAATAGTTTCACTTGTTTAAAAAATGCACTACTTTTTCTTTAACAACAGGTTTCGAAGTTCATCAAGAGGCTCTCAAAACAAGACCTACCCCTTGGGAAATCAGTAATTTTCTTCACTCGCTGGAACTGCATATGAGAGACAGAGAAGGAAATATTTTAGAATATACACCCTGGGAGATGGAGGACAACTGTCAGGTAAGCTAATAAATATTGCTAAATATTATTTGAAAACTGTATCTCTAATTTAAAAAAATCCAAAGTGTCCTATTAACAACAATAACAAAAAAGAAAAAGACAAAGGATGGGTAGGTTAGATGAGTAAAAATTGAAGGCAAAACTATCTAGAAGAAATCAAATAAAATGAAGAGCAAAAGATGATTGAAGCTGATTCTAAGAGAATTTGACTGAGAATAATCTTGTATCTCTTGTTGGTTGGACTTTCAAAAGGAAAACAGAGATTTAAATAAAAATATGAAGTATTCTGATTTATGTTGAACTAATTATTACAAACTAACATGATAATGAAATGTCTATATCCTGATACTCCAAAATGCTGTGTAAATGTTTTTCTTAACAAGTGCTTGTAACCAATTGCTAAACAACTGTAAAATGTTGACCAAATGTGATAACTTTTAGTATGAGGTCATTCAAAATTAATGAAGGAGAAGGCGCCATGCAAACAGTAGGATGTGTAGCGGGCTGCAGCATAATGCAGCCAGGCTGCATAGGACATGATCTTTAATGCTAATATTCAGTGTCACACAATAGGTACTGCTGCTGCTAAGATGATTGTTTATTGTTTGACTTTCATCCAGCCTTGCTGCAGGAGATCTTGCAGCTGCTGCAGCCTCTTGTTTTTTTTTTATACTGTACGTAGGTAGAACTCTCTTACCAGAAAAAGAAGATAATTTCCGCTTGATCATTTCTTCAGTCCTTTATAGAAGAGACAATGCATCAGCCTCACTGTTTTGAGTTAACATGACCTAATTAAAATAATTAATTAATTTTCCTCTTGATCGTTTTCTCAGTTCTTTGTAGGAGTGACAATGCATCTTCCCCACTGTTTTGAGTTAACATGACATAATTAAGTAATTAAGTAATTTTGCTCTTGATCATTTCTTCAGTCATTCATAGGAGTAACAATGCATCAGCCTCACTGTTTTGAGTTAACATGACGTAATTAAAGTAATTAATGAATTTTCCTCGTGATCGTTTCCTCAGTCCTTCATAGGATTGACAATGCATCAGCTTCACTGTTTTGAGTTCACATGACCTAATGAAAGTAATTAATTAATTAATTAATTTTCCTATTGATAATTCTTCAGTCCTTCGTAGGAGTGACAATGCATCAGCCTCACTGTTTTGAGTTAACATGACATGAAGTAATTAATTAATTAGTTTTCCTCTTGATCGTTTTCTCAGTCCTTCGTAGGAGTGACAATGCATCAGCCTCATTGTTTTGAGTTAACATGACGTAATTAAAGTAATTTATTAATTTTCCTCTTGATCCTTTCCTCAGTCCTTCGTAGGAGTGACAATGCATCAGCCTAACTGTTTTGGAAATTCAAATCAATCCTTTGTCTCCTGGGAAGATGAAGAGAGTGATGATAATATATTACAGCATCTCACCAGCCACCACGATGGTGACCGTTTCATCAACCAAACAGACTTGATGTCTCAAGATGGAGATGATAAAAATGTGGTAAATCATCCTCTCTGATCATTTTTATAATTTCTGGAAAACGAAAAGAAGAAAGTTTTTGTTTCAAATCACCAGAAAGGTGTCGGTACTACACAGGAAAATAATTCCTATACATTTGAAGCCCCAATTTTTTTTGGTTTGTTTAACTCTTGCAAAATTTATATGTTAACAAATACTATATGGTCAAGTTTCTTGTTTACATGTTTCTGTCAGTTTGAATGCTGTGTTAATAATAGTGATGAAAGGAAGGCCTGTGTGGTTGTGCGCATGTGTGTGTGTATCATTTTACTTTTGTTGAAGAGGGGGGGGATGGGATGGGGGGGGGGAGGAGGGGTGGGAGAGAAAGAACATAGTTACATAAAATGTTTGACATTGAAATTTGAGGAGCCTTTTGACTTCCCTTCCCACTGACTTACTTCATACTCTCTCTGCCTTTTAAATTTTCAAACCATGCATAATTTTTTTGCTTGTAAATTTGACCTTTTCTTTTAACTTATATCTACTTATGTTAAAAACCATTTTGTTGGATGTGACAAATAATTTGTTTTCCACATGTTTAAATGCCAGAGTATGATTAATATCTATGGAATGTATCTTATATATCATCTTGGCCTGATCTTCTCCTTGGAGAAACTTCCCTATAAAGCCTGCTCACTAACTCACGAATCAAATAGCTACATTTGTGTCATATTTTTGTACAAAAACACAAAACTCTTATGAAAGTATTCCATTGAAACTAGTTGTTCAACTCTTTTAATCTCTTTAATAGGTTTCAGAGGTGTCCGACTCCGCAGAACTTCGCATCGGTTCCCTTCTCCGTCTCACAGATGATAGCTGGCAACGAGTGATCGAGCAGTCACATCTTCATCCTAGATTCTCTCCGATGCCGTACTCTGGTGGGGAGGCACCTTGGGATGAGAGCAGTCCCACCACTGTACTGGTTGCATTCATCCAGTCAGCCTGCAGAAGCTGTGAAAACAATATGCCACTCTTTGAAGTATTATACACAAATTTGGAAAAGTTAGGTAAGGCAAAATGGTGGTTTACGTAAAACCTCAGCTGATTTCTCTTTGATAATTGGCTATTGAATGATACTAACATAATAATTATCGACTTCATAAATATATGACGATAAAAATTTTGGTTGTAAAGTTCAGTATTTTTATCATTTAACTCATTTGTGTACGTATAAACTGCTGAAATAAAAAAATTCAATTTCATTTTTTTCTTGCCATGACGAATCACCTTTGGATACATTATGTAATGTGTTATGAGGTCAAATTTGATGGATCAAGACCTTTGTCATCATTCTCAAAAAGTTTGGGAGTTCTGAGTCATGTTTAATGTCAGAATTTAGTACAAATCTATAAAGTAGCATCATTTCAATATTCACTATATATTTTACTGAGTTTTCTCTGAGATGGATATATCACTAAATGTTTGAGATCAGGCTAATTCAAACTTGGAATCATCCATCCTACTTTAAAATGTTTTCGATCAAAGAATTTTTGGCTCGAATGGGTTTCCAACCATGTCCTGTTCTCTAACGTATGAGATACCCATCCCTTATTAGTAGTACATGGTGATCCCTAGATAACCATTTCTTGGCTTGAGGCACCAGGTAGAAGTCACAGTCCCTTTCATACTGCATGTTCAACCAGGGATCTCATTACAATTTCATTTGATATAAACCAGGGAGAGGTGTGGGAAGGTATTTCTAGAGAAATTCAGCTTAAAAGGTAGTCAGTATAGGCCCACAATGATAGCACGCTATAATTGCTAGAAGTTTTCAAAAGTACTTTCCTGGAGGTCTTTACTCTCCAAATTGTTCTCAGACATTTATAAGGAACACACAAGATGAATGAATGACCCAGTGAGGAAAATTTCCTCGAAGGTTTTAATAAAAACTAGTTTAAGAATTTTGACCAACGGTGACCACATTTGAATCTAGCATATTTGGGGCCAATACAACATAGCTTTAAGTGAACAATGGAAATATTACTGGAAATGTTGTAAACAACTTTGGAAAGAGTAAGATATGTTTGGCTAAGACAGGATTCCCACCGGGGACCTCATTGCCAATTAGTTTATGAGTATTTGCAACCCAGTATGCTATTGTTCTGTAATCATGGAAGCATTAATATGACGATAATAGTTTTCCATGGTGTTATTGCACGTATATGATAATTTTTAGCAAAAATTCCAAAGAATGTGCTCAATATCACTTTATACTGACCCATCAATTACAGGAACCGGTGAGTTTTATGTTCTCAACTGCTCCTCTGATAAAGCCTCATGTGAAAATCAAAATGTGAGAGGCTTTCCTACCCTGATTGCTTACAGGAACTTTGGTAGGCAAAGGACGGAGAGATGCCGGTCAGAGAGTTTGACCAAACAGTATCTGAGGATGGACTACCATGGAATACTAACGGTACAAGGATTATAATCTTTCTGTTTAATTTCCTTTTCTTATCTTTTTTTTCCATCAAGTTTTAATGCTTGCTCTTTGTTTAAGAATTATTTCTTCATCCCCAGGCGCGTAGCCAGGATTTGTTCATGGGGGGTGTTTTGCTGGAGCCTGACATGGGGGAGGGGTCTAA
>JAIPMN010128606.1:0-13186 GCA_020650975.1 Apostichopus californicus | reverse complement strand
CAGTGAATGCTCAACACTGCAAGTCAACTTGAGGTAAAACATTATCTTGAACATTTTTATGGCAATTCCATGATGGAAATATTTTAGAAAACAAAGTATTGGGGGAGGGGTGTTATATTTTATATTTTTTTACATAAGTGCTTATTTAAAGAAAATGAAACATCCATGTAATGAACCCAGTGTATGATGTTTGGGAAAATGTATGAGCTACGTGTATTGAATGGCCAAAAAGGGGGTGGGGGAGCACTTAAAGATTGAGATGAGACCTAAACCAAGTCTATAAGGCTGATCAATCAATTGAGCAGTTCTTCTTCAGACTGCGAGGGACTTAAACCTCACCATATACCATCCCGTTAGATAGGTTTTAACTTATTGCACATACACCTACTATAACACCGTGTTGCATGTGACAATGTATGATAAGTTTATTTGTTTTACAGAAAAATTAAGGAATGCAAAATAAAGATTATGCACAGGCATGTGTCGTACTAAAGGGTTGGGGAAAAAGTGAGATATCGGCTGTGAGAAAATAAATAAAGAATGTTGGGGTCCTAGCTCATATTATAATTATATCTCCCTGCTTAAGACGCATTCGGCAACAAAAAGCATTAACTCCATAGCTTATTTATTTCAGGCAATATCGTTACATCTATCCAAAGGCTGTATCCAACCAAAATCATTCATGTACTGAAAATACAGCTGAAAGTATTCTTTATTGTTACGATGGTGATATTCTGGATGTTGATAAAACATGTAATGATCAAGGCAAAGACTCGCTATTTTGAGTGTTGGTTGGAAATGTCACTACATTGTTCAGAGATGTTTGCTTGAAGGACGTCTATCAATCATATACAGTTATACTCTGTAATACATCTAGTCTGTATTTGCTCTGGTCAGAGTGTAGGGTAATACAAGTATACCATGACTGAATTATTTGAAAGAGATTACTCTGTATTTGTCTACGTGTGGTGGATGAGTGGTTCAAATCCTTGAACAGGACAATGCTTCTATGACCCGTATTGTATATATCTGACATGGTCTGATACCCCACTGAATCAATGTCAAGTGGGTTTTTCCCATGGTTTCCTATGTGAACTGACCTTCCAAGGGAAAATAATCCAAATGTTACTTAACGTTTTTGACTGTTGGTTCCTACCTGATGTTAAGTTGTAATTTAAGAGCCTTAACCATCTGTCACGTTCATGTTGATTAGCATCATTAATACTGTGAATTGTAATGTCTCATCGCTATGATTTCGCTGTGTATCGTTGCCATATTTGAGAAGAAACAGGCAATATATCATAGGTTATACAAGTGAACACACATTGACAAGCTACTAGCGTGCTACTTACATGGCATATGGCAGGAATTTTGTTTTACGAGTATGTGTCCAAAATATGCAATTCAAATTTATTGTCAAATTAATGTCAATTTGGTGAAAAAAGCTGGACATACAGGGGTTGTATACGTTCTTGGGGTTATGAAGTGGAAGACACACAGCACCTTGTATAGGGCCTATATGTTTTAAAGTTCCCTTGTTTGTGAAAGATAAAGTTAAACTGAATGACATACGCCTATTAAATACTGATTTTAGTATATGTGTGGGCCAAAATATCTGACCTTAACATGAATGCTCGCCACACTCTGGCCTGCTCACATTAACTGAGCTGCCACGTCGAGGTTGAACATAGTAAACACGTCGCAACGTTTTGCGACGGTTCCCGACGCGAATTTACACTTCGACGCTTTGCGACACTTTTATTTCAAAGAATTCCCAGAGCCCCCCGACGGAATGTGCTCTTTATCACACCTCATTGTTTCAATATATTATATCGATCAGTTACAAATAAACAATGACAAAAGTCTTGGAAAGTATAATTCTAATTCTTTACCAAACATGATTAAAACAGCATTACCTTACCTTGTTCCAAATACCGTCGAAAAATATCGGATAATTAAATAACTTACATTGAAAGGATGTAAAACAAGATTTCCAATAGTGCTTGTCATACAGTGGTAGTGTTGTGTCGATATTGCCAATTCGGTTTTCACCAATACCCCATATTCCAATCCCAATATCGGCCACATACCGACACCGATATATTTAAACAGCCAGAACGAGTGTCAACTCTCACTTTAAGTTATGCATTAGTATACATTAAGTATCAAAATTATAATCGGTTGTCATAAGTTATGATCGTTTGCACTACTCACAAACAGTAACCACTTGTATAACGCTCCTGTTAACGAGTCCTGTTAGTAAATTAGTTATGCACAAATATGTGTGTATTCTATAAAACTAATCTTAACTTCGTTTTAAATGAATGATCATATTCCCCACGAAGCTGATATGCTTGAAACTGTGTGCTAGTATTTTTTTTGAGGTGGGGGGCACAAGCCTATCCTTATTGTTATTTCGGTTGAACGTTGCGTTACTCTGTTTGACCAGCTACGTTGAAAACTTAAGCTGCAAGTATTATACGAACTGTCGTCAAATGTAGCCACATTTCTTTGCAAAAATGTCAAAGTTGAAATCATGTGATGAATAGAACTGATATCATGTAGAAAATACATTAGAGTTTCCTGGCTTAGAACTTGTTCTACCCCTTGTGTTTAACAGAACCAAAATGTACAAAAGGGATATTAGGTCACCGTTTATAGTATTTGGTACCTACCTAGTGTTTTTTGTTTTTATTACTGGGTATTCAACGTATGTATGCAGCTCCTAAAGAAGCAAATTGTTACAAAATTATGGCTTGTTTTTTACATTAGTATACTTTAGTGTTCATGATTTTTGTCGTTTAACTATGAATACTTGTCATGTGTTCCATCTATAATTGAATCTTGTCAAACAAATAACTGTGATAAACAGAGCTGACTGTAATGTTACAACATCAATAATTGCCCTGTTTTAAAGAACATGGTGTCCTAAATACTATTTATCAAACAACTTTGAAGTTCGCTCTTCATATCTGGAAATGTGGGTAAAAAGGATAAAGCACTCTTCATAACGGAATATTTGTGTTGATAGTAACTTTCATATAATTTATATATACCAAAATCATAGAAATATGTTGTTAAAAGTGCTGAATAAGCGATTGCTCATTATCAAATAAATTATTTCATATAAAGGGAAAATTCATAAAACTTGTCTTTTAAACTCGTTTACTGTTTCATTTTACACAGATAATATGCTTATTTTTTGGGATATACGAGGCATGAAAACAAAGCTATGTGAAAAATGGGACAAAGATGTAGAAGAGGATTGTAAGTAGAATACTCAGATATAATGAGTATACGCACTATTTATTCTTCAGATCTGTATCAAATTAATCGTACGTTGATGGTAATATAACCGAAATGACGTGCACATTTTGGAGAGTAAATTTACACATTAAAATTAGTCATTTAACCAGTACTTCTCTTTGTGTGCAATTACCAGTCCAAATCTATAAGAATAAACCGTTTCCCTTGTCACGAATTCATCTTCAAGATCAGAATTTGGAAAGCATATGTTCTATACACATCAGCTTGAATTTCGGTTCATGTTGACGAGTATCGTTGTTCCCGAAAAGCTTTTGGTGTGGATTGTGAGTCAATAAAACCAGTCATCACTGACGACGTAGACAATGATTATTCAGTTCATTTAACATCACTGTTATCATCGCAGGATATTATGAGCAAATATTGGAAGAAAACCCCAGCTCCAAATTATCTCATCATTGTATGTGTCACGAATGTGTGAAATTAACATTAAATATAAAATTAACTAAATTTAATTAAATTAGTTAGTTCATATTGTCTCTACTACTTGGATATGATCATTACAGTCCTTTTGTGTTCTACATAACATGTGTTTCCACATGTGTGTCTCTGTTGGTGTTACTTTTTAGGACGTGAGGACTTTTATGATAATCTTGATATGCCCAGCCACTGAAAAAAAGGAGAATAATGAACATACAGAAACTTACCTTCACTTATGTAAGTTGTCCGATTATACTTTGATAACATTTATATACAATGGATAAAATTGAATTTTCTTGTCAGTGTCGTTGATCTATGGACGCGAGAAGATCCAGGTATTGTAACATATCGAAGGGTTTTATTTTGATGATGAAATATCGAAGCTTGTAACAATTCAACTGTCGTTCAAGAATTTCAATCGGAACAAAATTAATTGAATCCGTGTTCAATAATGTCTTAATTATAGGACGTACACTACCACAGTATCTTAACTAGTCACATCGGCTCATAAAGACCATCTGCTAAATTTACGTAGTCAGTTCTTCTTTTAAAATTACATCTAACAGTGTCTCCAATACCGTTAAACTTACATATTCCGAAGAAGAAAAACCGTTTGTCAACGTGTACACAACTATATATTAGGCAAAGCAAGGCAAAATCATCCACAAATGATTGTTTACAAGTAGGCTTACAGAGCTTCCAAAACTTTTCCAAACTTATAAATACTAATTCAGTTTTTTTGAGGTATACATATCTTTAGAATTATAAATGTGACCGAACCCGTTCACTAAATAGTTCCAAACAAGAAGTGACTAACCTAACCCTCACTGACTTTCCGATAATAGGTTACCTACTATTCCTACAAAGCTTAAAATGCTGAGCACTACGAACAAATCTGTGGCCATGTAGGGTAATGATTCGCTACTGATAATATGCAAACTATTATTGCTATGCAATGTTGCGTGACAATATATCGAAAAAGGTGACGACTTGTATGCTCAGTTTGATGACGCATATGGAATCTACTATTTTGGTTTGGGACATGTTAACATTTTCGTCAAATATTCCTAAGAATTACGATTACGGAACCATTTCCTGTGATTAGATATGAATATCATGATATGCAGCACGTGCGATCGCCAACAGTGATGCAGTTATTTCTCAGACAAAACACAAACAGGTTAAGACTTAAATTATTAATCCACCTTTACTCGATCATTTGCAAATGGTGAGAACTGATTGAAACCATACAAAAACTAGTCAACCGTGAAGCTTGACTTTTGTTCAGCCTCGCAAGCCTTAGTAGAAAAAACATACAAAAGACAGTTATATGTTTACCAGTGATCATGAACTTTTCACACGTATTTCAAAAACTAGCTTATATGAACTCCACAGCTAGAATTCCATTAACACACGAATATGTTACTTTAATTCGCTGTGGTCATATAAATATCGCATCACAATTAATTGCTCCCAGTTACTTACACACTAAACTCGTCATTTTCCAAAGCCAATAGAGCGGCAGACGTTTTTAACCGACATGCCCTACCCACCATATGATAGCTAATGGCTTGGGTTATCACAACACATTCAACTTTTGCCAGGATGACCGTTTAGATTTTGAGCTAGAAAAACACAACGTTTATCACAGTGCTCCCCGTTCTATCTGCCAGCTGTCGCTTTGGAATCTCCTTGTTTCACCCAAAATTTCTGAAATACCTTAAATCACATTCACTGCTCTAGTCAATCGTGATCGTCATTCGTTGATCTTTGTTAAGCCTCTCAAGCCTTAGTAGAAAGACATACAAAATGCATGTTCACCAGTGAACATGAACTTTCTTCAGTACTCTATTTGTTTCTGTCTTTCACGTAGAAAATAATTAAGATATATGAACTACACAGCTGCATTTCCATAACATACACCAATTTTTTTTTTTTACTTTCGCTAGTACAGGCACCTACGTATCACATAAAATACCGTGGCATGTGTGTATAGCATACGGGCATTTTTCGGGAATATCTACAGTGGTCGATGATTATAACCATCCAAACTGCCAACAAGAGAGAACTTCGGAGGAAATGAATTCTGAGCAGTTAAACCATCAAACCGAAGCAAAAACTAACAAAAAAATATTGTTGGTGAATATTCATCAAATGCTCATTCTGATTTTTTTACGAGGTGTCTGATCCGAAGTATCCCTGCCATATATCCCATGTTTTAAACAAAACATACAGATCATAAGTTCTAGTACACTGGTGCAACAGGTTGTCTATTATATATAGCACGTACAACAAACTATTCAATTTGCAAGTATCCAAGCACAACCCCCTGCCTCCTCCGACACCTACAAGTGTCACTTTAAATAATAAACCAGAAAGTTGCTATCTATTTGAAGTTATAATCTTACCCAACCGTTTTCTGTTTATTCTGAGTAGGGCTCTAAGTTGAAAGAGAAAACGTTTCTGGGGGGCTGCAAAACATACATCGAATCAATTCAGGGTATGATCTGAATACATATGAAACTGGTCCTTGCAAGCACGGAATTTTGATGCTGAACATCATGTTTACAAACTTCACGTTTGCAAAGCTAATTATTTTAATTACCAACAAAAAGGTGATCATTGTTCTCGCAATTGTACGATCCGAGGAAATATTACTCTATAGGAGAGGGAACTGAATTTAAAACATTTAATCATATAGTTTGAACTCCCACTTTTAGTCCATACTATTAGCTTTATACTTTTGAGATTAGCGAAAAATATTACAATCCTGCTAACCACTACCAATTCATTCATAGTACGTGCAGTCTGTCTTATTCAATGATATGTGAAGATCGCATACAGCAATTCTATTAAGGTGTTATTTCTTAATCGGTAAGATCAACCAGGACTGGTATTCACCCCCAGGGTTACTGAGAACTTCGCATAGAAATTCGTTTATAATTATTTATTCTTTCGTGGCGTTTTGGTTCATTGCACTCAAATGGTTCTAGGCTTGTTTGTTCTTAACAGCAAATTATTACACGTATATATTGCAAATCGAAAGTTAACTTAGTGTACACACATCACACGTTGTGTGCTTCCACTACGTATGTACACCGATATGACTACATCGAAGGAAACGATATTCACTATTACGATAGTACACTTTGAAGGTTGGGAATATATGCTTTTAGGAAACTCAAAGCAACCTTATTTATCATTGTAATTGACTATGTCCAACATTAATTATTATTATAATTTACGGTAGCTAAATTTTTTATTTCTTCTTCAATAGAAGTACGCATGGGACAAACGTATCCAAAAAAATGATAAAAACAGGCGACAGACAGAATTTACCACAAGCCTAATATGATGCCTGTATATTCTTCTTTAGATAATACAAGGTGTCGGTCACTAAGAAAAAGGTTAAGTTAAAGTATGAAACAATTAAACGTTTACACATGGTGTTTTAATAAACCCGAAGTATTCATTTTGGAGATTACTCAAGAGAAGAAATTGTTCCACTAGTGAGTAGAAACGCTGTGGGTTGTGATAATAAGTTAATATATGCTTCACAACATGTAGTGGTGGCAACCTAACTGTATGTTTGTCATTTCCATATATATATTGGAAACTTGAACAATCCTAACAATATCTTTGTTCTTGAGCGTATAGCAACGGTTCAGTGTAAAAAACGCAATATAAGTTAACCACACTTTGTTTAGCAAAACGATTTCGAGCGAATCCTCCATTGTCTGTGAAATTCCGATTATTGTTTAAGCATGATACAGGCCAGTAGCCGATCATAATAAAACATTATCGGTTATGACTACGGATTTCTTGTTACTGGTTACACATATGTACAGACTGCTGTTTTCAAACGTTCAACGGATAGTATAACATCTTACCGTTGTCCCCACGTACATATGTACAGTCTGCTGTTTTCAAACGCTCAACGGATAGTGTTACGCCTTAGCGTTGTCCCACGTATTCTGTTTGCTACCACAATTCTGAAGATCAATCATTTTGAAAACTAAATCACACAAAAAAGCAATGTTAAAAGTTCAAGTTCATACATTGAATACGTTCAAAGCAGTAACAAATGACTTTTATTTACCGAAGATCAATTGAAGAGGAAACATTTAAGAAAAAATCTGACCATTTAGTATTTTTAAATTCCCGAGACGAGTGATCTGTTATTGGGAATGTAGTTAAAAATATAACTACATTGCATCCTACTCCCTAATGTATGAAGTACATTGCAACAATGGTATTTGACAACATTATTGCGGTCTATAAACATAACATTATTTTTGTATAGTGCAGGTTTAACACACATATTCCGCTCTACAACCTGCAAACCAATTACAATCCCGTCTTAAAATTGTTTATCAATCTAAGTGGAATTTATCAATTCAAATCAGGTAAACTGCGACAGCAGACAGGGGCTATACGATGTATGACAATGTTTGTCTTACTAACGTACCCAAAAGTTAAAGATATTACTGATTGATTGTGTTGAAAATAACTGGTTCACTCGCACACTATGTGGAAAGTATGTTGCCCCATGCAATTGAAACCAACGTCAACTTCAAATTGTAGTGTTGTAGTGTTTTGTAGATTAACGTTTAAAATACGTAACTCAGTGTGTTCATTGAAATAGTGAGATGTCCAGGCTTCTTAGCAAGTATGTTCAGTTAGTTGTGTAGTCTTAGTTCCAAATATAAAAGCGGTAGCGTGATGCTACGAGGTCGTTATTGTATTCACTAGAATCTGTATTGAGTTGCTTGCAAAACGTAGTTATGTTGCTTGAGATCGTTTGTGAATGTATCGGGAAAGGTTGTGTAGCCTTGCGTGTGGATATAACAACATTATTGTGTCTATTTCGCTCAGGAGTTAATCTGAAAGCAATGAAAACGTTACGTTAAAAGTGTACTTCTCATACAGGCAATGTGGTGTCTTGTCATTTGAAACCATTATATATTAATTTCCATGTAAATGGTGTAAAATGTGTTGACACACATTTTCTTTGTAATAATATATGCAGTAGGTAGATGCGGTTTAGGAGATCGTTTATTTGTTTCATAAGAAAATCGGTAAAATTGTTAGATTGTTTTTGTGACGAACATAAAATTCATATAATCCGTTTTCAATAATGTCTTTAATATTAAACATTCACTACCACAATATGTAAACTACTCGCATCGGCTTGTATACCTATATAGGCAGTCTTTTGCATTCTAAAAAAATAATACGGTCGTGTAGGGTAATTGGTCGTTACTGATAAAGCGCAAATTATTGTTACTATGCAATAGAGTGTGACAATTTCTCTGAAAAAGGTAACGTTTTGTATTACTCAGTTTATAACGCATATTGATTCTACTACTTGTTGCTTAGGGCATGTTAATATTCTCGTCGAATCCTCCTAAGAATTACGATTACGGAACGGTTTTCTATGATTTGATATAATCAAATATATCATGGAAGGTGCGACCTCCAACAGTGATGCACTCATTTATTTGACAACATAATAGATATTTCAATAATTACATTAGCCATCTACCTTTAATAGATCATTTGCAAATGGTGAGAACTGATTGGAAATATACAAGAACTTGTCAATCGTTAATCATTGCTAAGCCTCGTAAGCATTAGTGGAAAGACAAAAATCCAGCCGCATGTTTACCAGTGAATACGCACTTTGTTCACGTACTCCATTTGCTTCTGTCTGTCACGTAGTTGAAAAAAATATATGGATTTCACAGCTGGAAATCCATAAATACTTTTACTTCCCTGTGGTCCTGTTCCGGCACCTACGTATCACATAAAATATCGTGGTATGGTACAGTATTTTTGTATCACTATAGCTTTAATGTATTTTTCTATCCTTTTATAAGTTTTATGGTATATACCTTTTAGGCGATATTTTTGTACTGTTTGCTTTTGAATGTTTCCTGCATTTTAAATGTTTACTGTATATTAATCGTTTCAATTCCTGTAAAGTTTTTTTGTATCACCATAACTTTAATGTATTTTTTCATCTTTTATAAGTTTGATGGTATATACCTTTTAGGCGATATTTTTGTACTTTTTGTACTATTTTTGAATGTTTCTTGTATTTTAAATGTTTACTGTGTTTTAATTGTTTCAATTCCTGTAAAGCGCTTCGAGCATCGTTGCTGATGAACGCGCTATATAAGAACTATTTTCCTTTTTTTATTATTATTAATGTCATAATTACATACGGGGATTTTTCGGGGATATCTAAAGTGGTCGATGAGTTGAACCTTACAACCTTCCAACAAGGGAGAACATCGGCGATAACTTATTTGTGAGAAGTAAAACCAACGAACTGAAACAAATACTAACTTTATTGGGAATATCCATATAACACCATTGTGACTTATTTTCAAGAGGTGACGCCAGTACTAATTCATCATAGTTTATGATAAAGCAGTTTTTACAAAGCACATACATCTCCTACAATTTGTCATTCATTTTAGTTTGTAGGTCGATGATTACAGTAAATTCACGACTGGTACGAAGGAAATATTACGTTTATTGACACATTAAGAACGATACATTTAGGTTTCACAAATTTGAACATCATCTTTTTCCTTAAAGACTAATACTGATTAAATCCAACCGTGACCTATACTTGTCATAGTCATTTGAACGTCTTCATTTAGTTGATACTATTAGCTTTTACTTTTGAGAACCGCGAAAATTAGTACAATCCTTCTAACCACGACCGATTCATTCAGTGTAGTGCGTGTAGTATGTCTTATTCAATGAGGTGTGACGGTAGCAAACAAAAATTGTATTGAGGTGTTATTTATAAATCGGTTAGATACCAAAAAACAGCATTGGTATTCATCGCCCATGGTAACTTAGACAATTGCATATAAATGTTGTTATAAATATTCATTCAGTCGTAGCTTTTTTTTCGATTGTACATCGGTTGAAATGGTTCCAGACATGTGTGTTATAACAGCCACTTATAACACGTACATATTGCAAATCTAAAGTATACATGTATTACACATATCACAGGTTGTGTGCTTCCATTACATATGTACACCGAAACGATTACATCAAAGGAACCGATATTAACTATTACCGGTAGTGTCATATCATATAATAAGCTAGGGAAATTATCAAAGGGAAAGTTTCAAACTTAGTTATTTGTACCTCTTGTACTAGTTCATCTTTATATGAATATCATCATCTTTATATCATCTTCAACACAGATACACTTTGAAGTTTGGGGATATATGCTTTTAATAAAAACAAAACAACTTTACTTATCGTCGTAATTGACTTATGTCCAACAGGTATAAACAAAATAGACGTTAGCTATCATTTATGTTGTATTGAATGAGGACTTGCATCTAAACTTTCCAACCGAATTACAAAGTGAAGCCCTAGTCCTAGCTGTAACACACGTAAAATTGAGTGACGCGTTAATGCCCTCTAGAGAATCTACCCAGATTATGGCCCTGAAATACGTTTGTTTTATACTTTTTTATGTTTCTGATAAAGTAAAATGTGCCCATATACACAACAGTGCTTTTGTAATGTACTTATGTTACCATATCTGTGCATGTTGTAGAAATCTGTATAACAAGATGATTTTATTCTTGTATGCAAAGTTTAATATATTTCCGTTTTTGGTATAAGTTTCAATTTTATTGACACCCACATGTATAATAGATAAGTCATTCTTAATTTAAGTCTAATCATTTGTGAGATGTGACTTATATTAATGAAATATAATGAAAATATATTATTAACCGACATATCAATTTAGAAACAAAACAGAAGCAAACCTGAAGATTTATAGATGTGAGCCCGCTCCCTGGATCCCCGCCAAAGCTTCGCCCCTGGACTCCATCAGGGCCCTTAGGCGGGTGTCTGGACCCCACTTGATGAAGGTTTTCGCATCGTTTTTTTTTTGCGCTAGGCGCACACTTGGTCAAGTTTATCCATATTCAGTCATTCATGTTCCCACCCCTCACTTTCTAACTGGGATTGCCATCCCTGCATTCTTGTAGTACGGATTCATAGTAAACCTCGATATCCTCAGTTCATCGAAAAGACTTGTGAACATATATAACAAGATTTTCACTAGTCATTACAATAAACAGATATATGCCTTATAGATATCAATATCATGTTTTATATTAGTCTCGAACGCATGGTATTTTGTTCGTTTAATATAACTTTTACTGCGTTTTTTATGCGATATTTCATCGGTCCTGCTTTGATAATAGAAACCTTATATTGTTCCATCTGTACTATTCTCTCACTCCTGTATCTGATATCAACAGTTACCAACTCAACACCAAATGCTACTTTATAATGCAATTGCGCTACAATGTTAGGGTGATGTTTCCACGTAACGAATTATCGTCTGTTTTACTCCCGCGTAGACTTACCTAGTTTCCAACATTAGGGATTTATACCGAAAACCACAAGTCTTTGCTGCCGTTAATTTATTTAAATTTTAAACATTATCGTCTTGTAAATGGTATTTTTTTGTGTCGTATTCGATGCATTTAAACAAAAATTACCACTAATTTATCAAAAAATAAATAAAACAAAACATCTGAAGAAGATCCTGCTGGGATCGAAACGTCGGGGACACTTAATTTTACACTTATTTATAAAGTAGAAATAATCACTCTCATATGTTTATCCTAAAATAATTTCCATTATTGGATAATGCATGTTGGGAATTATAACAATTGATGTTTAATATACCATCAATCTGATGTAGTACCGTACAGCATTCTCCCAAACTATGATTGACATTGTATTTTACAGAAAATATGGTTGGAGGAGAGCGAACAGGGAGAAAATCATATCTTACGTTGGTGATACCTGAAGAGAAAAAGTATCTGAAGCGCAAAAACATGTTCTTGCTGGATTATCATGATTTTCCCTTCTGTGTGAGATGTACCCTTTCCTTCTTGTGGAGTCATCAGTTGATGGACGATAAAGTGAAACATTAATATAGAAATACCACGCAGCGACTATGTCTAATAGAATGATACACTGTGCAAGAATAAGTATAACAAACAAACAACAAAGAAAATTCATGTAGCCTAGATGATCCTAGATTTCGGATTAAATTCTTCTTATATTGTTACTACATCTATTCGAGGATGTTTTCATTAATTAGTCAACTGGTATGCTATTGGGTAGGGTACTTTAAAGTGAGTCCAGGCCTGTCTACCTTTTGATGTTTCCCTGATCTCTTCGTCTGTCTGCCTTCTCTTCTCTTGTTAGAAGGTATGGTGTCTTCAAGTATAGAACTTGCAATGTCATTGACCCTGTGACATATACACTTCTTGATGGTGAGATGATGTCTCTTCTGAATATGCTTTATATGAATTCAGAAACATTTTATCACCCCCCCCCCCCACTCTTTGTTTCTCCTGGCGGTATGGGCAATTAT
>JAIPMN010128136.1:0-13622 GCA_020650975.1 Apostichopus californicus | reverse complement strand
TGCTGCATACTTGTGTGGGATTAAGAAGAGTAAAAGTAAGGAGGATAACTCAGTAAAGCTATTTATCATTCAATATGTCAGTGACCTATCGATATTCTTTGTAGTGCACTGGTGTGCCAACAAGAGAGATAACGCACTATTGATATCAGCTGATGAATAAAAAAGGCAAACATGATCTTTGGTACCACCCACAATGTATGTAGATAGTAGATTGCTCACAACGGTATGGCGCCATTTGACGTTCACTTGACTCATATCAATCATAACCAATCCTAACTTAAACATCAATTCAAGCCATATCAAATTTGAAGGTACTTGGGTCTTTTTAAACGTTAATATATTTATCAGTATTAAACATTCAATCCATCATCATCTAATATCGGTTATATGGTTATTTATGAATTGAACATTTAGTATGTCTTACAATAAGATATATGTATGAATAAATTTGATCAGTAACCAGTTAAGATATAGGGATAATTCTTTATGAAGAGATTGAACACTGTGTAATTCTATTTTACTATTTTCCTTGGCTGCGACCACAACAACAATATATTTACATATATCGTCAGAAAATATGAGCTGCAAAGTTCCGTTATAACAGTACAGGCATTTTAATCACGAGGACTTTGGCTGAAATTATAATTTTAATAAGAAATATTAAGTTCTTTTCAATTTACTATTTTTACTTTATATGATGCTTGAAACATGTTTAACGGAAATAACAATGTGACCATCATGTTATTTTGCGGACTAGATACGAAGTGTAACTTAACACCCCTGATAGTGGCACACACGATTGGTTTAAGAAGAATAACACGCATACATGTATACTGATAGTACTTGTGAAAACACTGCGCAGCTTGTTGCATATTCATTTTTATCCTGAAAAGTAAAAGTAGCAAGAGATACGACGTTATTAGCTTGTAAATGTCGAGCTTTGATATTTCATAATGTAAGGTTATATTGTAAACCCAATCTTACTTTTGTCAATCAAGCAAACGAGTTACTCAACAGAAAGACGTTGATTGCTCGAAAAGACAAAGTACACTACGCCCATAAAGATATTAACATACTCCCAACGTCAGTTTTTATACAATACCTTTCAATGAAAAGCAATTGTAAACTTGTATTTGCCACCCATGACTTACAAAGACAGAAGATCACTCATATATAATGTTTATTCAGCCCCTTGGAATACATCTTATCATCAAACATGGAAATACATTACTGGAAATATGACAAATGCTGCATTCTTGTGTGCGTTTAAGTAGAGTAAGAGTTAGGAGGATTACTCAGTAAAGCTTTTTATCATGCAATATGTCAGTGACCTATCGATATACATTGCAGTGCAACGGTGTGCAAACAAAAGAGATAACGTACTTTTTTTTTATAAGTTCATCAATACAAAAAAAGCAAACATGAACTTTGGTACCATCAATAATGTATGTAGATAGTTGATTGCTCACAACGGTACGGCGCAATTTTATTTTCACATGACTCATATCGACCATAACCAATCCTAGCTTAAACATCACCATAGCCTAATCAAATATGTTTAACAGTAATAAACATTCAATCCTTGATCAGCTAATATTGGTTATAGGGTTTATGTATGAATTAAAGATTTAGCATGTCATAAAATAAGGTATATCTATGAATATATTTGATCAGTAACCAGTTAAGATAAAGGGATAACTTTTAAAAAGAGACGTAACAATTTGTTGGTTCTATTTTACTTTTTTTTGAATAAAGTATGTGTATTATGCTACTTGGATCAAAAGAAGTTTTTAACGCTGTTGCAATAAAGGCAAACCGTTATTTTTGTCATACAGTTCAGCAGTGACACTTGTTGCTTAAGTATAAAATGTTATTCATCATACGTTTATGTGACTGTGTGGAGACTTATCATTATGTTATAATGACTCTATAACTAAATGAAGATGCCGTCGCCTTATTCTAGTCTGGAATGTTTGTGCTTGGGTGTCGACTAAAAGACAACATTTTGCGATCACAAAGAGACAACATTACGACAACCATCATTTTTTTATCCTGTACTTTAATTTTGCATCCTCAAATTGTATTCAAAATATAATAATTCAGGAAAATATTGTCAAGTCAAGTCACGGGAATTTCTAAGCAATGTCAATACGCAGAGTAGATGCCTTGTAGTATACTTTTCACATGTTAGCAATAAGGGAGGTACACTGCGTATCATACATAGACCTTTTCAAATGACATCAAATCAGTAAAACGCAACAAGTGAGACTCGTGTTGTCAATTTTTTTTCGGAAAATGTCGTTATTAAGCTAGTAAATGTATTAATTCTATATAAAGTGACAATGGACGACAAACTAAACGTCTGAGAGAGGATTTTATTGAATAATGTTAATGCAAAGATAATAAGCCGATCTCCTTGATAGAAGGGAAATGAAATATTCAAAAACAAAATCCCCAACTACTAGAATCATTTCAATTTTTTTGGTTTAATTGTATTATGTTGCCATTGAGTATCACCTAAATGTATATTAGCTTTAAAGCAACACCTCTCAGCGAACAGTCATGGATGCAACACCACAAACAATGAAACGAAAGTGAATGTATTGTGTATTGTCTACCAGTGCACATAATATGCGCAAACATTATACTACGAGTGTTTTCTTCATGCCGTTTGTATTCTAATTGTGTTTTCTTTCCAATGAAATAAGGTCACATGCATTGGTCTATGCTACCTTGCTTAATGCTAATGTCGTATAATTGTCCAATCAGCAGAAATTCAACAGTATTGTTATGTACATGACAACGACGTCACGAAGCCATGTACCTGATTATTTATGCAATTCAGTAATAAATTATACTTTAATCAAGTTTATAAGAATAGGCTTCACATAATTGAAAGTGCGTCACCCGATCCTCTCACTTCTCCCTAAAAACGTTAGGAACATATTTTTTTTAATGACTTTAACTAGTGCGTTCATTATCAACTCGTCAGGAAAATTATTAAAATAAAAATATGAGATCAGTTGTAAAACATACACACAAAGATCAGTGTAATTAAATAAAGTATACAATAAATATAAATATCATATTTAGTACTCAAAATGTGTGAGATCGCTCGTTAGACAAAATGCGGCACAGATGTGCCAAAAAAAGAAGAAGATAAGTGACATGATCTATGTCGGTTGATACAATATATGTTACCATGTAAAGTAAATGTAAACGTTAATATCACCCACAACGTATGAGGAAAGTAGATTATTCACTGCGGACACTTAACAAGGGGTTATTGTGATTTAGATATATGTTAATGTTCCTATCTATTTATAATATTGTAGATTGAGTAGAATTATCTTTATCGTAAGTAGCCTGATGATTGTTGTTACTTGACTACAGTTTCAAATAATGATTTGCCGTGAATGATATACAATGCCGGGCATTATTGTTATTGTTTTGATAAATTACTGCACTAACAATTGCCGCCTCATTTCAGTACATTATCTTTCTATCAACACGATTTTGGGCAACCGTGTGGATTATTTATATCCTACAACAAAACCCCATATTATTATCTCTATAGCTGAAAAGAAATTTCTGTAACACAGTTTGTGTCACAATATTGACCAAACAGAAATAACAAAAATGACAAACAATCGTTCTTTATAACTATTGCAAACCGCTTTTAATGTTGAAACTAGTTAGGCGTAACACCATATTTTTTTGGGAATCCTGTAACCATTCGTAAACAAAACTACACAATTAAATTCCCATAACCTTGCCATCACAATATAACCGAATAACTATCTTTGAGTTTGGGATTTGGTTCCTCTTGAAAATGGTTAATTGGACGTTCACTTTGTTAGTTTTATTTATGAATTAAATAGTAGTGGAAAAGTTTTAACGGAACAATCGTTTGCTGTTAATGTTCTTCACGTACTAAATAAATGAACACATCAAGTTACTAAGAGAAAGAAAGAGCACAATGCTCACTCACGGCATATCATTTATTAAGGCTTGCTAGATAGTTGGGTGCTTTTAGAACGGATTAAAGTGAAGAAAAGATCATGAATGCTCATGACCATTCAATATGGTAATGATCGCTTGCTAGAGAAAACAATCAACAAATGTATCAAATACTGTAATATGATTGCATATTCTTTATATCCATAAAACCTTGCTGCGAAAAGCAAACATAAATATTGGAACTCATCAGATCTGTAAACAACACTCAACTGAATACCGAACGGCGACATTTTCTGTTAACTTGGCAGACCTGTGCTAGACCTGTGATAATATGCTTTAATTAATTATTTCATTTGTATATTTTTGATGGATTAAATCTAGACTACATTAAACGGTAAGTACGACGTTTGTTACTGTTCTGCTAACTTAGGATGATTTGCAATGAAGGGATTGCTGTAAATTGTATCCAGTGCGCTGATTGGTTATTGCTTACATATATAAATCATGCTTATATATGTAATGCAGTAGTCTTCATAATTGTCTACTATACGTGGATGTTGGAAAACCGTGTAGAGCATCAAGTCCTGCTTTAGCCTGAGTGCTAACTGGTTTACAAAATGCATGATTCATTTACCAATCAGGAAGAACAAGTAACAAAATCAGTCTTTACTTATCATTATTACAGTTCGTTTACAACGTTGTAATAACTTGGTCGTAGTTGTGTTTCACATTGAAAGTGAAAGTAAGGTTTACACAAAAAGCTATGCCCTGTCCTTTGTATGTAGTATCTGGTCTTCTTCAAACTTAAGTTGATATTAGATTTCCATCAAAATGATATCATTATGTTGTTGGATTATCCCTTATTGTGAGGCTATAACTGGAATAGTGAACTATTTTATTTCCCATTCTGCTTATAATACACCACTCCTACACCTTCGCTTTTGACGTATTGTGTTGATGACTTGCCTTCGGGTTTGTGGTCTTATATATGCCGTCAATGTGTAATCATTGAAACTGTAACATCGTATTCAATATGGTGGGATTATGGATAGTTCAGGGGACAGAAACCCACACAGACGACAATAGAGGGATAGCTTATTTATACTGTAAAGATATGACACGACACATTGTAGCAACGCCTCTACCTACATGAAATATATGTATAAATATGACCAACATGAATCAATTGATGCATATGCATTAAACACTTTGTATAGTGGCGTTAGGTAGGACTGCAAAAGTATGAAGTTCTACTTGTGAGAAAACTACACTGCAATTAAAGGTGAGACAGTCGTTTCTATTTCAATGCAATTGGAAACACACTATCTGAAATGACCATCTATTAGTTTAACCATCCCAGCTAATAAAAATGTATTATTCGAAAAACTTGCACCACTAGCCTATTTTATCTATGGCCATAATTTTTTGAAGGCCCATGGAATAGTTGTATCTTACCAATAAGCGAAGTACTGCATTCCACACATATTAAAAAGACAAGTTACAGAGTAAAACGATACTGATAGAGAACTGCATTCGTTTACTTGTCTTATCGGATAAGTTAATATTTAACACGGAGATATAATTTCATTCATATAAGACGAACGTTGACTTTATTAAACTTTTATACTAATATAGTTATATTAAGTTAGAAATGACAAGGGACATCACTCGCAAAGGTTAAGACTAAAGAAGTAACAAATAACAGCTTAACAAAATTAGTTGAGCAGTATAATATAGGCGTATTGAATTAGGTATTTGAAAGCTAATTGATCATATATATTCTTAGCTTTGAACAACAAAGAGACAAAACGCAATTTTAACTGCGAAATAGAATTAAAGAAACATAATAACTATTAGAACAAAGCACTTGATTTGATGTATTGTACAAGAACCATTGCCTATAGCACATGAGTGTACATGGTACCGACACATACATTAAAAGCATTACTTTAAGTATTAGATCCAAAATAAGAAACAATAATACAAAAGTGAATGTAATTTTCTAAGAACATAGACTTTTTTTTGAATTAATACATCATCAGTGAATGAGATCGGGAAGTTTCATTTCGAATCAGAATTGTAGGAAGACAATGCAACCGTCTGGATAACTTTTCAGTTACAATGGCTTTAATTCATGTAACAAGGTTAGGCCTCACGATACACTTTCGTAAATAAACCAACAAGAAAGTTGTGTCCGAAAAAATATATAGGGAAAACGTCATCAACGCAAAGTCAGTTCTTGAGCAAGAGTCACTTTCCCTAACATCAATACATTAATTTATATTGTGTTAACATATGCCAGCGCACTCAGCACAGATACAGCCGTATTGTTTTGTACAAGACGATGACGTCAGGAAGTCATTTATATGCTACTTTACGCAAACCAATTGGCGTAGGTTAGAAATATTCATCTAAGACGACTGTAGCAAGACCCTACATAATAAATGTGCATGTGAATCATACACCCGATATGTGAAGATGTGAAATGAGTGGTGAGGAAATATATAAACTACTTTTATTAAGCTTTTGAATTGAAATTTACAAGATACAGAGTAAAACGATATTGAAAGGCAACTGCATTCGTTTACTTTTCTTATCTGGTAAGTTAATATTTAATTCCATTCATGTAGGACAAACAATACTTTATTGAACTTTGTATACTGATCTTTCGCAGTGTATCAGTCAGAAATGATAACGGATATAACACTAAAAGGTTAAGAACAAAGTAGTCAATAAATAACTTATAAAATGAAAAGAAATTGAGCTGAAGATTATGGGCCCGTTGAATTAATTATTTGAATGCCAATTGATAATATATATTCTTAGCTTCCGCGAAACATGTAAGAATAACAAAGAGACAAAATGCAATATTAATTGCGAAATGGAAATTAAAGAAATCGAATACAAAACTCTTAACCATTAGAACAAAGCACTTGATTGGATGTATTGTACAAGAAGTATTGACTATAGCAACTTAGTTCACAGCGTACTGACAAGTAATATATACACAATAAGAAACAATATTACAAAATCGAATGTACTTGACCACTCTTCTAAGAACAAAGAGTTTTGTGTTTAATTAACACATCATCAGTAAATGAAATCGGTAAGTTTCATTTCGAATCAGAATTGTAAGAAGACGATGCAACCGTTAGATTTGTAAATTATAATGGCTCTAATTCATGTGACATGGTTAGACTTCACGATACACTTTCTGTAAGATGACTTTAGCAAAACCCTACATGATAAATGTGCATGTGAATCATATGCCTGATATCGATATATATGAAATAAGTGGTTAAGAAATACATATACTAGTTTTATTAAGCTTTTACATTTTTGAATTGTTTTCATAAGTTAATAACGCATGGAAAATATACCCTGCGAAACCATGATACGATAACGATGACATTATAACAGTTTGTAACACCATTACATGCGTTGAAGAGGAAAGCATTATAACAAACAAGAAACAATCAGTGGAAGTGTTTTAACACTGTGTGTTTGCTCGATACACAAAGTACGTTATACGCTCATATGCCACTAAAGATGTTAACATACTCCCAACGTCAGTTTCTATACAATAACTTTCAATGAAAAGCAAATGTAAACTTTAGTTTGCAACCCAATAGTTTTCGAAGAAGTACTCATACATAATTTTCATACTCTTGAAGTACACATTATCATCAAATATGGAAATAAATTACTGGAAATATGACAAATGCTGCATACGTGCTTGCGTTAAAGAATGGTAAAAGTAAGGAGGATAACTCAGTAGAGCTATTTATAATTCAATATGTCAGTGACCTATCGATATACTTTGTAGTGCAACGGTGTGCAAACAAAGGAGATAACGTACTATTCATATCAGTTCATCAATCAAAAAAGCAAACATGAACTTTGGTATCACCAATACTATATGTAGATGGTGGATTGCTCACAATGGTAAGGCGCCATGTGATGCTCACGTGACTCACATCAACCATAACCAATAATAGCCTAAACATCATTACTAGCCTAATCAAATTCGATTGTATTTGGGTCTTTTTCACGTTAACATGTTTATCAGTAACAAACATTCAATCCTTGATCAGCTAATAACGGTTATAGGGTTTATTTATGAATTAAACATTCAGCATGTCATACAATAAGGTATATCTATGAATAGATTTGATCCGTAACCAAATCATGAAATACATGGTGTTATTGTTCATATATAAGTTGTGCTACGAACATTGTGTTTGGTCCACAGAACCGAGTAACAATTTAGATGTGTTTACGCTGCTCCAGATCAAAAGTATTGACCCTTAGTTCAGGGAAATATATATTTTCCGTATCCTATTTGACATTTTTATATTGACTCTGGCTAATAAGAAGATAACAAACATAATTGTTATCGCAATATTACCGCATTATCGCATTGTCACTATTAAATCTTCATAGCCAAAACTATCACCATCAACAGCAACAACATTATTAATTCATTGATAAGCTAATCTATCAGCATTATTATTGTTTGATGAATTATTGCCTTTCATTTTTCAGACAGAACAAGAAGACAAAACAAACAAAATGGCTAATACATCTCCCGCTACCGAAAATGTATCGGATTACACCAAAATGCGTAAGTAATGAAAGAAATGTGTATCTCAAAAAGCATCAAAACGGAATTTTAGGTATAGTTAAAGAAACAGGGACTTTCTCTTAAAGAGCTCCATAAGAAAGCATTGAATTGAATTGGAACTTCCACAGATATAATGTGCATGTCATGTACTATCGAGATATATCTTGACCATGCAAACCGAGTTGAAATATCAACTAAAGGTAAAATGTCAAACGAGTAGGTAAATTTAAAATATTTACAATTACAACTTTCACAGATGTAGTTGGCATTGCAGATAGTATTAATTTTATCGTTGGCCATGGAAACTGAGTTGAAAGATCAACTAAAGGTGAAAAAGGAATGTCAATTAAAGGAAACGTGAACTTTTTGCCATAGCTCTTCTAGGAAGCACTGAATTGACTTCCAGCTTTCACCGGTGTATTATGTGAATTACATACTATCAAAATAAGTGGTTTCCATAGTAACCGAGTTGAAACACCAACTACAGTTCAAAGGTAAAGTGAGGAAATTTCAAATTAAGCAAACATGACGTTGTGTTACAACTTCGTATGTAGTCATCATGAATTGACTTACGGCATGAATTGAGTTTCAAGGCTAGATGAACTTCCCAAATACCTTAAGAAAGGTCAAATGGTAACTACACTATGAGAAATAGATGACTGCAATTTTCAACATTTAAATCAAGGCGGTTTACCCATATATCTCTCTTCATACACAAAAGAAAGAGCACCAGTACACTCGTGCACTAGATCACGCCAGTTGTTTAAATTATTTGTTGTTATTATGACAACAGGTTCCTATAATCCCTTATATAACAAAACCAACTTACGAATATACGTCCTCGTAATTGTTTGATTTCGGTCTTTCCCAAAAACTGTTTTGCCTTATCCTTAACGATGGTGACCAGATATGAAAACGTTGTCGAATGTGCAATTCCATAATAACAGGCGAGCCCACAATTACGTGGTTTCTGTGGTAATAGACTCCGTCTTGCATTTACATCTATTTTGTTATACTTTGGGCGCTCAGTTTATGTTGCCTACAGTAGTTATCTATCCAGAAAACTTTACTACATGAAGTTTCATTAAGTTCTATTTAAGGTTTAAGTTTGAAAATAAAAATGTTATGTCATTAGTCAATGGAAAATATCATAATTCCCACTAACTTCATGTTCTTATGTTTTTCACATGGCTCTAACGTTGATATATTGATAGCCTCATTGTAATATTACCATTGTTTCAGTTATTTTTTGGGGAAATGCTGTGTACATCATAAACAAAATTATCAGGGATCGAGACTTATAATGTATTGGTATTTTAGTTTAACCCTTACCGAAATCCCAGATCTGGGCCAGATATAAAAATCCAGATCTGGCCCAGATCTGGAATTTATATATGGCCAGATAAAAAATTGGGCAGATATCACTTGATACAAAAAATAAAGTTTTATATGGCCCATATAACATTTTATATGGTTGAAGTTTATGGCTTCCATATCTGGGCCAGATAAAACTTGATCGGGTTGATATAAAGAAAATCCAGATAAACTTGTATATGGCCCATATATAACTTGATCTGGTTAAATGTTATTGCATCCATATCTGGGCCAGATACAACTTTACCTGTTTGATATAAGAAAATCCAGATAATCAAGTTATATCTGGCTCTATATGGCCAAATAAATCTGTATCTGCATATCTGGTTTAACTGTATGTAAGCGGGTTATGTCGATCAAATAGGAAATAAGTGGCGAAAACTGGACTAGCATTGAGAGTAACTTTCCAGCGTGATCATTTATCTCTGTTCTGGTACGGAGACCCATACAGAGGGCAAGACACATGCAAAATATAAACACAGAACTCAACTGGATTGGAATAGTAGATATATGTAATGTGCATGCACATTTTGAATGTACATGTATTCAATATCAGTTTGCAAATGTTTTGGTAAGATATAGTAAAAATGTGTAATGTGCATGCATTGGGCCCAGGTAAATCATATTACTTACTTAAATAAACTGGCATTGCGCGGTACCACTAGTACACTTAAAAATAATACTTGAATGTTGAGTTCTTTATTCTTCTGTGGTCCTGTAGATGTTGATACTAAATTGCGTTGTGCTATTCTTTTATTTGATATATTTGCTTTAAAAATAAATTCCAGGAGGGCGATATATGTTCCATTCAATATCAAAGTTCAGTCCCAAAATATGTTCCTTGTTTCCATCCGTTCCAAAAAATTCTTCCTCACTGCTGACCGTTCAGTTCACTATAGAATCCTTTGCCAATGTCCTGACATCAATAGGTTATTATTTACGAATCTCCATCACCTTTTCTTAATGTACCAAACCTTTATATTAAACTTCCTTCTGCTCACTACTCCTACCATATGTACACTCCCTTTCCTATCTCACTCCCAGAGTAACAATACACATATGTCCTTTGTTCACAAGCGGGCTTGACACTTAATAAACATCTGAGTCATCCTGTTTCTAGCTAAGACCATGTGGTTGCCTAGCAACCCAGATAGAGATAGTTATCCCCCCCCCTTTGACTTAGTGTGCACTGTAAGTGCTTTACCATTGAAATATATATGCATGTTCAATATAGTGCAATGTAAATCTCTATGAAAATACACTATGTAAGAGCATACAGTCTTACGTGTATATCCAGTTATACCTGGCATTATATGACTTACTGACTGACTTAGGTGCGTAGGACGCTGTGTCCCTTTGCCCTCTGGCGAGTAATCCTCCTCCGATCTGGTCTATCTGCTGCGCAGCTTTCAGCAGCTTGGATTGTCATACCTATGTCTTTCTGGATTAGGTCCTTCCATCTTGAAGGTGGTCGTCCTGGAGGTCTTGGCTTACTGAAGTCATTCTTGATATCTTGGTATGGAAGCCATGCTCCGGCATCATAAAGACATGGCCGGCCCATTTCAGGCGTCTCTTGCAGATTGCAGCATTGATGGTAGTTGTGACATTCAGCCTTTGTCTGATGGTGTCGTTCCCCACTTTATCTAGTATGGAGACACCCAGTATTGCTCTGAGACAGCTTATTTCAAAGACATCAAGTCGATGACGATCTTTTTCACGGAGTGCCCAGGATTCCGAACTGTATGTTGCTATTGGCAGAATGAGGGCCTGGTAAATCCTTACTTTCAGGGATCTGGTGATGTCATGGTTTGACCAGATGGTATTTTTCAGTCTTCCAAAAGCTCAGGAAGCCAACCTTATGCGGCGTTTGACGTCTTCTTCCATTGAGGGGACATTGCTGCCAAGGAAGACAAAGTTGTAAACTTTCTCAACAGGTACTTGGTTAAGGAGAACATATTTGGTGTCTTCAGACATTAGTTTACACTTTATTGGGTTGATTTTTATCCCCACCTTGTGCATGCTTCTTGAAGTTTGTTGGTGGCCTCCTGTAGGCTGTCAAGGTCCATTTCTATGAGAGTGGTGTCATCGTCATAACGGATGTTGTTTATACACATGTTGCCCATCTTCAGACCTGAGTCAAGATTTTGTATCTCTTTCATTACAAACTCCAGGTAGATGTTGAAGAGACAGGGAGATAGTAGGCAGCCTTGTCTGACACCAACTTGAACCTCAAACCACTCAGTGATCTTTCCATTCACCATTATATGGCCAGATGAAACTTTATCTGCATATCTGGATTGACTCTATATCCAGTTATATCTGGCTATATATGGCCAGATGAAACTTTAGCTGCATATCTGGATTGACTCTATATCCAGTTATATCTGGCTTTATATGACCAGATACAACTTTATCTGCATATCTGGATTGACTCTTTATCCAGTTATATCTGGCTTTATATATGACCAGATAAAACTTTATCTGCATATCTGGATTGACTCTATATCCAGTTATATCTGGCTTTATATGGCCAGATAAAACTTTATCTGCATATCTGGATTGACTCTATATCCAGTTATATCTGGCTTTATATGGCCAGATAAAACTTTATCTGCATATCTGGATTGACTCTATTTCGAGTTATATCTAGCTTTATATGGCCAGATAAAACTTTATCTGCATATCTGGATTGACTCTATATCCAGTTATATCTGGCTTTATATGGCAAGATAAAACTTGACCTGGCCTGATTAAACCAGATATAAAGCCAGATCTGGGATTTTGGTAAGGGAATTTTTACAATAAAGGGCTGGGAAGCTTTCTGTAAAGATGTTTTCAATAAAGAAGAATTTTCCAATCATACTCAGTCAAGACCGTTCGTGATTTTCGTAAAATTTACTTTACAGATTTTGGCAAGTTTAAGGTGCGACTAGCCGAGCTCCTCACAACTGATATCATACTCAGTCTTGCAACGTTCTTCATGTTTCCTCCGGCTAAGATTGACGAGTTGCGACATTCGAAAAACAGCCCCGGGCAACTTATGGTCTCCTTAATGGAAGTTCGGGGTCAAATACAGCCTAATGACATCTCACCCTTGCTAACTGCCCTTGATAAATTGGAACTTCATGGTTTACTAAGCACCCTGCATCGTTTTTTCCCTGGATCCGAAGGTAAGGTGTAGTACGATATATATCTGACTAGAGACTGACACATGTACGACCAAATAAATGACGGAATACAATGCCTGCATGTAGGGTTAAACGTAGGCTAGTTTGTTATATTATTAAACTTCGTTAATGTGTTAACAACTAAATATTTCTTATTACTACCGAGTCATTGTCAAACACAACACAAACAAAACGACTGATGTAAGTTAGCTTGCGAAAATATCACAGCGATTCAATTCATAACTTGAGAAGCATTTTTTAACTTCCATGTATTAGGACAATATCTACACACGTTTGTTAGCTAAATGTAAGCTATATATTACGTATACTAACCATATTATACGTATGTCACGTTATTTCAGTGATAATATGACATTATATTAGTCGTTAAAGAATTATTATTATTATTATTATTATTATTATTAGTATTATTATTATTATTATTATTATTATTATTATTATTATTATTATTATTATTATTATTATTATTATTATTA
>JAIPMN010127968.1:0-11449 GCA_020650975.1 Apostichopus californicus | reverse complement strand
TTCCTTCCTTTCCTTCCTCCTCTTTTCCCCCTCTTTTTTCCCTTTTCCCTTCTTTCTTCTCCTTTTTTTCTCTCCTCTTTTTCTTACCCGGGGGGCGCGCGCCCCCAACACCCCCCCCTGGATACGCACCTGGCCATTTAACGTAGGCCCTACGAGAGTGTGCTTCAACATCTAACCTTGCATTTTCTCAAAGACTGACACCATTATCCAACTATCAACTTATAGGAAACAGCACTGCACAGCATCAAGTTTGGATTGGTAAAAAATCAAAAGAACCTAGAGGTTATGGGGGGAGGGGGTTGGGTGGGAGGATGTTCGGAAGAAAACTCTAACAGCTACACCACGTGTTCATCAACACACCTGTAGTAGGCTAATTTTGAGAGTAATATTTCCTAAACGTTACATTAATTGAATAAACACAATAACTTTGAGTATAACACGTACAACACGTTTCGAAACATATGTCAACGTTTTAAACATCATCAATATTGTCACCCATATATGCTAGAAAGTCAAATAATGGTCACCTGAGCTCGAACTTTTAAAACATTTTAATATTCTGCTCTATGGCTACCACTGTATATTTTAATACAGGGGCAGATCCAGGCTTTTCTAAAGGAAGAAATGTGACCCTGGAGTCGCCGGGCAAATTCACGGGGTTTGGCAAGGGGCTGTGCTAATAAAGATGTGCGTTCGGAAACCACGTCCAGTACTAAACAAAAAGAAGAAGGAAAAGAGCAATTAAGAACTATTTCAAAATGCTACAGTTTTTGGGTGCTTCTCCCCCTAGTTCTCCACTGGGGATTTCAAATATATTCCAGAGTGTAATTTTGCTTTACTGTATCATTATCATTATCAGAGAAAACTGAATATATCAAAGCTGAAGTCCCGATCGAGCACCCTGCAGTCGGTCTTATAAAAAGCTCATCAGACAATTGTTCTTCTGTTCACCCGACTTGACAGATAATTTGCCAGGTTGTAAGTGGTTTAATCTTCCAAATTTTCGATGATTTCTGGCCAAATCGATTTGCAAGTTTACCAAAAACCCACATCTAAAGTCTGAAGAAAGACCCCCAGACAAAAAGGCAGCTGGTGTTGCTACCCGGTATGTTCTGCTTATGTACCTGAAAAAGCAACTATCCACGGAAGCCTGCCGCCCACTAGCAATAGATATATATTGTCTCCTGAGACCGACCAAAGTGGGAATTAAATAAAAAATCATGTCCTCAGCAGGAGTTTTATCTGTGTGTCTAGATTATAGCTACATAACCAATATAAAAATAATTCCCCCCAGCCCAACCATGGTTGGAACTTGGACTCTCCTTTAAAGGCCCCTTATATTGCTGCATCCCTCCTTGCTACTCCATTCTCCCTCCCCAACCCCAGACACCACTAAAAACGGTTCAAGTTTTTCTATTTATGGGCTTATATATTCTGAGGCCCATGAAAACACTACAAAAGACAATAGCTTTTTGTAAACTTTTGTACCACCCCAGATAATATATGCTTGAATATGCATAAGCGTCCTTTATCGATCACATGGTTACCAAGCTAGCAATTCAAGCGGATATTCTAGGCTAAGTTAAAGTTTAGATAGCCTAGGTCTACTACTATTTCTAGTCCAACTCAAGACAGCTGCTGCAACGTAATGGCTAACCATCTACAAGACAACCTTCTACGCTGGGATTTAAGTCCTGCGGACATCAAGTCTAAAGTAGAAGATCTAATTAAATCTTCAAAGAAGGTTTATGATGCAGTTGGCTCATTAAAAGATGACGAACTAACTTACGATAAAACATTGCAAGTGAGTAGTTAGGCATAGAGCCCAACACACTGAGCCTGGCTAGCCTAGGCTACGTGTTATTTTAATGCCAGGTTAGGCCTATTGTACTTCATGGTCTATGTTAGGTATACTAGCACAAGTATTATTATTAAGGGTTAGGATATGTACTCTTATTTATTTATATTAAGTTATAACGTCGGTTAGAGAAGGGTGATGCGTGCTCTGAAGCGTAGCAACTCATTAAGTAGCCAAACTAGACACCTATTTTCAGCACTGCGATTGTGACTGAGTGAGACTTCGCCTCAACAGTAACAAACATAAGGCCTGTAGGATAGCCATCACGTTAGGGTAGGCAGTACTATGGAGGCTTAGTTAGTGCAAGCTAATATTCTCTGTAACCCTCAGAATGGAGGCTCAGGCAACTTACATCTATAAACATTTCACTAATACTATTATTACTAAGCCTACCCTATCTACTCTTTATCCCTACCCAACATTATTAGGCCCTCTAGACTAGAGGCATTATTCGGCCTATAGCCTAGGATCAATAATGGACTGCGAAACCACCACAGGACGGAAGATTAGTGGACTTTGTGTTATGCAAACTTCCAAATAACATTAACATGTATCATTCTCAAAATAAAAGCAAGGACTATCATTAGACTAGGCCTAATTGTACCACTGAGACTTAGCCGCCATATTTTCAGAAAGGTGGTTTCCGAAAGTGGCGGGATATTCTATGGTATTCATTTCATATCTTGCCTTGCTTGTTTAGTTTCAGGACAGGCTAGGCATAGCAAAGTCATGACTGATGATTTTTCAAAAAGGTTTTGTGTCAAATTCTCAGTGAATTATAGAAGTATGCTATATAGGCTGAGCCAAAGTTGCATTACCTTGTGAGAGCAGAAATGTGTGCTAGGCCTAGAACATCATTGCTTCCTGTGTAAACATCATAGCTTCTAGTGAAAAGATCGGCCCACCATGGAAACAGGTCAAGTTAAGGCGTAACATTAGCCTACTCAGTGTAGTTTTTATGATTTGCAATTATGATAAAGCCTCTAGAGTCTTATGTGTTTCATGGAAAACTTTTCAAAGAATGAAGTCATTCTTACTGGCATTCTACTACATACCTAGCAATAAATATATATATGATATAGCAATTACTAAACAAGAATATTTGTTAAAATGCAAGAAGGCATGGGCTATTATTATCCTACCCAATGTGGCTGCAAAACTAGATGTAATCTGTGCATAATTATTTCTTGTCCTATCTACTTTAGGCTCTGGCAGAAAATGACCGTAACTATAGTGTCCATAGAAACATGTTGGACTTTCCACAACATGTTTCCCCCAGCAAGGAGGCCAGAGATGCAAGTACTGAGGCTGACAAGAAGTTGTCTGATTTTGATGTTGAAATGAGGTGAGCAAAGGGAATTGCATAACTTGAAATGGTCCACAATCATAGAACCCTTACAAAAATTCTATTCACCAAACCTACACATCTCTCCTACAGTGTACATATTGGTGTTCTATTCACCAAACCTATACATCTCTCCCACAGTGTACATATTGGTGTTCTATCCACCAACACAAACCTACACATCTCTCCTACAGTGTACATATTGGTGTTCTTTTCACCAACCCTACACATCTCTCCTACAGTGTACATATTGGTGTTCTATTCACCAAACCTACACATCTCTCCTACAGTGTACATATTGGTGTTCTATTCACCAAACCTACACATCTCTCCTACAGTGTACATATTGGTGTTCTATTCACCAAACCTATACATCTCTCCCACAGTGTACATATTGGTGTTCTATCCACCAACACAAACCTACACATCTCTCCTACAGTGTACATATTGGTGTTCTATTCAACAAACCTACACATCTCTCCTACAGTGTACATATTGGTGTTCTATTCACCAACCCTACACATCTCTCCTACAGTGTACACATTGGTATTCTATTGACCAACCCTCTCTCCTACAGTGTACATAGTGGTGTTCTATTCACCAAGCCTACACATCTCTCCTACAGTGGACTTAGTGGTGTTATATGCACCAAACCTTCACATCTCTCCTTCAGTGTACATATTGGTGTTTTATTCACCAAACCTACACATCTCTCCTACAGTGTACATATTGGTGTTCTATTCATCAAAACTACATATCTCTCCCACAGTGTACGTATTGGTCATTCTTTATTATCTTGCCAAATTTCGGACAACCAAATTTGCTGTTCGGATGACCAAAATATAAGACTGTGGTTGTCTGAGGTACAACCAGCAAAGATTCTTAAAAATTTGCCCTCCTCTGATGATAAGAAGTACTTTGATAAATGATAGTGTGTTGTCGTCGGAGGGAAAAGTGTTGAAGAGCTTAAATTAAGAAAATGATTTTGATATCTTTTGCCATATTAATTCCATATTTCTTATTCTTACCTTAGCATGAGGCAGGATATATTTGATAATCTGGTTTCCTTTGAGAAGAAGACAGACATTTCAAAGCTTACTCCAGAAGCAAAGCGATATCTGGAGAAGCTTATTAAATATGGCAAGAGAAATGGTGAGTTTGTGATATTTTTAACTTTATTTATATATGTATATGACTTGTTAATTATGTAGTTATTATTACAACTATGTGGAAGCAGCTTTTGTGTGTGTGGGTAGTGCCCTTCATATTGTCACTAAGTGGAAATGGTAAGATGGGTAAGGCTTTCTGGCTTCCCTCAAGAATCTGTTAATCACCCCCCAAAAATTGGAAGAATGAGCGGTTGGACGGGGGATGAGAGAATCAGTGACTTGGTCTGCCTGAAATTTTTGCAGCTAGTGCCGACTTGCAAAAACCCATGTAATGTTTGTATTCTTATCAAATAGGTTTACATCTCCCCAAGAATGTTCAAGATGAAATAAAGGCACTCAAGAAGAGGGCCTCGGATATCGCCATCGACTACAACAAGAATGTCAACGATGAAAATACCATCCTGGAATTTACGAAGGAAGAATTAGGTCAGTGCTGTAATTTAGTGCGAACAACCTATCCAGTGTATCCTACTTCATTATATATACTTATAGGTGTGAGCATGCTATTCACTGAACGTCCATAATTTAACCTTTGCTTATTAATACCTTTATCATTACCAACTAAATATTTCTTCAACACACAGTATTTTCAACAACCATAGTATGCATGCTGTACTTGTCTAGAGGCTGTAAAAGAGAGAACATAGCAAGTGTTTTGATTACGCTTTAAGGCATTGAAGACTCGTCCCAAACTGCGTGCTGCCCTCTGAAAATGTTAACTTTCCATTGCTTGCAAGTGAAGTTATATTCTTGTCGCTACAAAATGCAGACAGTAATGAAACATGATACCTTGTTGTCTTTTATCTGGACCTGAGATGTCCACCCCTTTTTTGTTTGTACACTGTGTTGTGGGTATTGACCGTAGCTGCATGTGTTGAATGTACACTAGTGTCTAATTACCGACGGTAGCAAGCTGTGTGTATTTTCTGGGATCGATAGTGGTGTCTAACACTTCTGTTACACCTCATTCGAAACTAGGTCAGATTACCGGCATGAGACGTTTCTTTGTGCGCGAGTCTTCACACCCTTTAAAGCAGAGAGAGTGATTGAGCTAGGGTATTTTGGCTGATCTTGTAAATTATGAAAAATGTTGTTCGCTTGATGATGAAACTCCCAAAGTTCATGGTACTGTCATATAACTGACACTATGGTGCTACAGTCTCTAGTGTTCTGTGAATGGTCTCATATTTGCACATTAAGGGCCCTGTGTGGTCATTCAACTGTCAGAATCAAACTTATCTAATTTCTGTGAGTGACTTTGGTAAGTGCAGAAAGTCAGAACGCCTACAAGTGTTTACGAATATGCAACAAACTCTGACATATGTTGCTACCTATTCATGATAAATCAGTAGAAGCAAATAGCAAGTCTGATTAAACTTTACTGTTTTTAAGCTTCTCTCTTCTTCAATCTCTTTCTCAAAATGTGTTTCAAATTGATTGTTCTGACCTTCTTTCAGTTGGCCTACCGGAGGATTTCATCAACAGACTAGAAAAGGTAAGACCGATCATTGTTACTAAGAGCCTATAGTCCTTGCAGTCTCGTCAATGACCATTATCATTGCTGTACTATTTATGTTTTTATATTTTGTTGAGTTTATTGAATATTGATTTCAGATCTGTTGGAAATGGAGAAAAAAATTGTCAAGAGGATGTTCCCCTCCACCTAGACCCCTCCTCCCCCCCCCCCCTTGTGTTAGCACAAGAAAGATAATATTTAACCACAAGCAGTGAGCAAGCTTAAAAACACCTGTTCCTTCGTAACTCTTTGGATAGCTTTCATTTTATGGGTAAATGGGGGGCTTAGGGGTCCCACAAATGAAATATTGTTTAAAACAAGAAAGTACACAGTGGAAAATTTTAGCACTCTTAACACTAAGATATAACCTAATTTCTACCGCCGATGGCACCAGTCTTTTTAAATTTTTTTTTTTTTAAATAATCTCTGTATTTACCAGTACGAGTCTCCTAGGCCCCCTCTGAAAACCTGGATCCACCACTGCTAATCTACCATTAAACATTAAAACTGAGGGAACCATTTAGTATATAATTCATTTGACCTTATTCAGTAAATGGATGTGCATTCGCTGAGCTATAGTGTGTTACTACATGCTCTGATCAGGTGAATCATGATGGTGTTTTAATTCTTGACACACTGCAAGATTCAAGTTAAAATTTTGTTTAAAATAATTTCTTGTCATGCAGACAGCAGATGGGAAGTGTAAGGTATCCTTGAAGTACCCGGACTACTTCCCTGTGATGAAGAAAGCTAGAATTCCCGAAACCAGGAGAAGAATGGAATTTGCTTTCCATTCCAGGTGAGTTTCATGAATCATGGTTAAATTGCCAGTCTTTCATAACCCTAGCTAGCCTAAGATAGGACAGTATTGCAAAAATATGATTAGGATTCAACTGTTGAATGTTATATCTAAAACAGAAGCTTGAAGCTTGCGTGAAAAAGAAAAGCTCACTTTCCAACAGTTGAGTAACTATTTATCCATTTCAGTTTGTGTTCCAATATTAAGTTTATGCAGTGTATACATGATAGAACATAGCTAAGAATTATCACTATACAGTTCTGCTATCACTAACAAAAGGTACTGCAAAGAGTTGAGTTGGCCTTCCATGAAGTGTAGTTTGCAAGAACAGTTTAAACTTGTGAACTGTGTAAAGACCCCAGAGACGGGAGTGATTACTCCCTCCATCTCCCTTCGCCTCTCCCTCCCTCACCCGTCGCCCCACCCTCTACTGTCGCCTCTCCCTCTCCCATCGCCCCACCCTCTCCCGTCGCCCCTCCCCCTCCCGTCGCCCCACCCTCTTCTGTCACCTCTCCCTTCACCTCTCTCGTCACCTCTTCTCCTTCCACCCTCTCATTATTGACACACAGAAATCAAAGTATATTTGCCATTCATGATGATAGTAGGTAATCACATATTTGCTTTATAATATAATGATTATTCATAGAAACACGATTGTCTTTTTTTTTTATCCAGATGTAAAGACGAAAACACAAAGATTCTAGAGGAGCTTGTTGAGATACGGCATAAAGTGAGTGCAGCTGTTTATATTCTTACAACTTACCTTATATTACACTGTTTTCTGCTAGCTTTGTCCTGGCAACTTTTGCCCCATACCATTCCTTGACATCTCTTTAGACAGCTCTGCATTATGTTTTGGCTTGTTAAGGGGGGCAGGGGTGGGTATGGGGGGGGGGAGCTAGGGATTATGTTCAGTAGGATTGCAAGAAATGAATGGCATGCGGTGAAGTTTTGTGTCAGGATGTTCTTTCCTACTTGAATGTCCTAATTTGAAGTAAAATAAGTCAGTCTTTTTTTGCAGATCTGTTTCCAGTCATCTCTTATGCATATGTATGTCTTGTCACAGAGTCATGAATATTCATTTCTATCCTTAGTGTATTATATGCAATGGTCTCCCCTGAGATTTCTCCATCGGGCATTCTGCAAACATGATTTGCCTTCTAGTGTTATTTGACGAAAAGTTCTGAGAAATAATTTGAAATGTCCTTTTCAATCCTCAGCTCTCTCAGTTACTCGGCTATAAGGATCATGCAGCTTACATTCTTGAGATGAGGATGGCGAAAACACCAGAAATGGTCAAGGGATTTCTATCTGATTTGGTAGGAAAACTTCGCATCTTGCAGCAAGGGGAGTTGGTGTCTTTTCTCAAGTATAAGAAGGAAGAGGTAAAGTAACAAAAACAGTTAAAAAGTTGAATTTGGCATAATATATGGTGACTCCAAAATTTCTTTTTGTTGTAAAAAATGTCACCACTGTTTGAAGCTGGCATTAAGTAAGGTTTTCTTTTTTTAAAGAAAAACATCAGTTCAAGAAGTTATATTTGTAAACATTTATTTGTATCTGTTATACAGAAAGGTATAAATCATTATTATAATGTTTACATATCGTAATAAAAATATTGGTATATTTAACTTAAATATATTTCTGATCAATTTAATGCAATTAATTTCAATTAGACTATTAATGGTAGTACAATTGCTCTGATAATATAGACATATTTAATGTTTACAAAATGTCATGGTAATATTCATATTTTAATGTTTATGATAGAATTAACAGTCAGGAACAACTTCTTGTACTATCATGCTGATATAAATTAAGTTTTATATTAAAAATCTTATTTTTAATATTAATAACAATATATATAGTATAAATATAAATAAAACTTCCACATATAAACGAATCATATAATATTACCACAATATGTGATGTTTCATTTGAGATTACATCAAGATACATATCTCAGTTCTTTTGCTCAAAGATTTTGTGTCCGTCATAAAATTGACCTGTCCCTGGAACACATTTTTCTTCACAGTATCTACTCAAGTGAAATAAAAGCCCAGAGCAATGTAAATTAATATGTCAAAACGAAGCCCTTTAGGTCTTTGGCATATTGAGGAAATGTATGATTATTGATGACAATCTTGTCGTTTTTTTCTATTGCCCAGTGTCAAGAATATGGAATTGAGTTTGACAATAAAATCAACCTCTGGGACATGCGTTACTACATGAACATGGCAGAGGAGAAGGAGTACTCAATCGATCACAATATACTTAAGGAATACTTTCCATTGGAGGTTGTCACGAAGGGATTACTGGAAATCTACCAGGTCAGATCACTTAATCTTTACCTTAATCCATACTTTAATCCTCACATTAAAATAGTCAAGAAAATTAGTGCTGCCAAGGGATTAGCAGTGCACTGCGGTCAAATGTTAATGCTCTAGTGATGCTGCAGGCCGAACCTTACGGCATACATGAACCTTACAGCATACACAAACCTTGCAGCATACACGAATCTTACAACATACACAAACCTTACAGCATACACAAACCTTATAGCGTACAGGAACCTTACAGCGTACAGGCACCTTACAGCGTACAGGTACCAAACAGCGTACAGGAACCTTACAGCGTACAGGCACCTTACAGCATACACGAACCTTACAGCGTACAGGAACCTTACAGCGTACAGGAACCTTACAGTGTACAGGCACCTTACAGTGTAGACAAACCTTACAGCGTACAGGAACCTTACAGCGTACAGGAACCTTACAGTGTACAGGCACCTTACAGCGTACAGGCACCTTACAGCATACACAAAATACATATTTGGGGAGTTTGTACTTGCGCGTACTTTTGATAGGATAATTCACTGTAACACTTGGACAATGGTCATAGAGAACAAGCTTAACTTTTATAACCTATTTATTGTAAATTTTACATCTTTGTCACTAGATTGCTACATTATTGTCTTACTTGCTGCGGTATCAGATTACACTGTTGCTCGGAAGATCAAATTCATCAGATTCAAAATGAAATTCATGCCCACCTATGTCTAAGAAGTACAACAGTATATATTAATAGATGAAAAAGGATCGTATGAGCAAACGGAGAGCAAAAGATTTTTTTCATCTAGAATGGTATTTGAACCGTTGAGCTCAGTAATGCAGCCCTTGTGCAGCACTTTATGACCTGGTTTGTCTGTTTTTGAAATGGAATGAGTGATGGCCCTTTGATTTTAGCTTTTGAATGAATATTCTATGTTTGATAACCAAAGTAGGAACAGTGACCAGATAAATATTAGCCTTGACAACGATGCTGGGATGGATGGGGCATTTTGAGGGATAAAGTGGAGTTATCTGTAAATATTGTATTCGCTGGCAAATATTTGTCTTATATTTGAACTATCTATTCATCTCGTCACTTATCTGACAAAATTGATTGATTTAGTTTGTATAGATTTTACAGGTTGTGAACCTTCTTCTGAAGATAGGGGTTAAACTTTAACATCTTTTTGCATTTGCAGAGTGCTTTTGAGTTGCTAAGTGATGAATTGTTTTGTGTTTTTTTATGATCTATTTTAATATTCTGTTCCTTCCATCTGGTTTTTATCTGTCTTATAGGAGCTTCTAGGGCTGAAGTTTGAAGAAATACCCAATGCTGCTGTATGGAATAATGATGTGCAAATGGTAAAATTTTTAAAAAATTTTGTTTCGTAATGCGTCAGATATTTGTGCCAATTTGTTGCATATTCACAAGACGTATATTGAGGTACACCGGTAGTATTGCAAGACACAAGACAAAATGAAGAAACTGCACAAGGAGTAAAATTGTTGTTTTGTTAGGTATTAAAGATGTGTACTGCTTTAGCCATATTATTGGTGGCAGGCTGGTAAAAATGTGTATAGTAAAGTTATACTCATAGATCATATGGTTATTATTATGACAGAGATACTAGGATCAACTCTGAACACAAAATCAGAAGAATATATATATTTTTAAAGTTAGTTAAAAATTAGTAATTTTTTCATAGTTCCTCCAGCAAATGAAATATGTTATTTTCTAAGTTGATTCTAAGTGTCAACATGGTTTTATTTCAACATAGAACTACCACAACAAAAAAACATTGATTTTTGTTGTTGTTTTTGTTGTGGTAGTTCTAAGTTGAAATAAAACCATGTTGACACTTAAAATCAATGTCACCACTTTTGAGGTTATTGAGCTCACTTGCACACTTTTATATTGCATCGACAACATTTTCAAATCACCATCCTGTTCTATGGATAATAAAACAAAATGTAATGAAATAATGAATGTGTCGATCAAATGGCTGATTTACTAAAACTATATACCTCCTTCATTCTCAATGTAGATGCATTTATACAAACTTTCAAAATAAATTAATAAATCTGAGTCAGAGATTTTAACTCCCCCGAGTTGTCAACGGTTTAGCCGTAGCAACTTGAATCATGACGTCCCCCACCCCCACTCCCCACCCCCGACTTTCAACTTGGTTTTTGTGCAGGTTATAAAGCATTGCTGAACCGTCCTGCATTGTAATAATCACCTCTATTTTACTTACCTAACAGTACAGCGTGGTTGACAGGGACACCGGCAAGTTTATGGGCTTCTTCTACCTCGATCTCTTCCCAAGAGAAGGCAAATTCAGTCATGCAGCTTGCTTTGGTCTACAGGTAAACAAATACTTGTAAATGCTACCGAAGTCTACTTTAAAAGCATTTCTGGTTGAAGGAGAACC
>JAIPMN010127918.1:0-10279 GCA_020650975.1 Apostichopus californicus | reverse complement strand
GTTATTAGTTGTGGTTAATACAACTTAGTGTTACAAACATTGCAGTGATTATAACTACACAGTGTTATTTTCAGTTTGAAAGGAAGACCGAAAAGATCTTTGATGTGAAAAAAATAACGAAGTTGTTAAATCTTTGTATGTAGCTGCAGTCCTCAGCTTAAATACGTTTCACTCAACCACACCATAAAACCTATGAGAAACTTACCGTTATTAATGCAATGACATTCCATCCCATCAACAATGTCAACAATTTGACGCAGAAAAGTTGCCTTCTTTGGTTCCCCATCTTGCGAGCCCTGTGCTTGACGAATGATAACTGAGATTATCTTCAGCAATGACTACAGTGACTATCAAGGACTGTTCGCCGTTTCGCTCCAAATGCGGAAATTCACGAATAATAAGTACCGAAGACGCATATTGAAACTTTAAAGATTCTTTATCGTATTAAATGACGTTAGCGACCAGTGAACCATCCCATCTTGACAAGTCCCTTCTTGTCTTCCGTTAAAATGTATGTAAATAGAAGCTACGAAATGTCATGGAGTGGCATGATTGGGTGTGACAGCGTTCCAATGCGCAAGTCTGGAAGCGGCTGACGTAATTTTAAACGAGGAAGTAAATGGAGATTTTCGCTGATCATGGCGGAGGAGGATATCGGTTAGTCTAGTATGACAACCTATATTATAGACGATATACTGTGTATGTATAATATGAATGAGGGAGGAGGGTGGACGGTAAGTCTAGTATGACATCCTATAGTACAGACGATATATTGTATATGTATAATATGACTGACGGAGGAGGATGACAGTAAGTCTAGTATGGCATCCTATAGTATAGACGATATAGTGTATATGTATAATATGACTGACGGAGGAGGATGGACGGTGAGTCTAGTATGACATCCTATAGTACAGACGATATATTGTATATGTATAATATGACTGACGGAGGAGGATGGCAGTAAGTCTAGTATGGCATCCTAAAGTATAGACGATATATTGTATATGTATAATATGACTGACGGAGGAGGATGGACGGTGAGTCTAGTATGACATCCTATAGTATAGACGATATAGTGTATATGTATATTATGACTGATGGAGGAGGAGGATGGACGGTAAGTCTAGTATGACATCCTATAGTACAGACGATATATTGTATATGTATAATATGACTGACGGAGGAGGATGGGCGGTAAGACTAGTATGACATTATAAAGCATAGACGATATATTGTATATGTATATTATGACTGACGGAGGAGGATGGGCGGTAAGTCTAGTATGACATCCTATAGTATAAGCGATATATTGCATATGTATAATATGACTGACGGAGGAGGATGGACGGTAAGTCTAGTATGACATCCTATAGTATAGACGATATATTGTATATGTATAATATGACTGACGGAGGAAGATGGACGGTAAGTCTAGTATGACATCCTATAGTATAAGCGATATATTGTATATGTATAATATGACTGACGGATGAGGATGGACGGTAAGTCTAGTACGGCATCCTATATTATAGACGATATATTGTATATGTATAATATGACTGACGGAGGAGGATGTACGGTAAGTCTAGTATGACATCCGATAGTATAGACTATATATTGTATATGTTTGATATCACTGACGGAGGAAGATGGACGGTAAGTCTAGTATGACATCCTATAGTATAGGCGATATATTGTATATGTATAATATGACTGACGGAGGAGGATGGGCGGTAAGTCTAGTATGACATTATAAAGTATAGACGAGATATTGTATATGTATATTATGACTGACGGAGGAGGATGGAAGGTGAGTCTAGTATGACATCCTATAGTATAGACGATATATTGTATGTGTATGATATGACTTACGGAGGAAGATAGACGGTAAGTCTAGTATGACATCTTATAGTATATGCGATATATTGTATATGTATAATATGACTGATGGAGGAGGATGGACGGTAAGTCTAGTATGACATCCTATAGTATAGACGATGTATTGTATATTGATAATATGACTGGCGGAGGAAGATGGACGATAAGTCTAGTATAGCACCCTTTGAACGGCAACCAGAGGAGACTGTCCCGTCCCATCCATGTATTCATTTTATATAAATACCTTAACGATACATGGAAATACCATATCTATACGAATGGTGTACTTTACCTAACAACTAAGCTTAAAACTTAACTTAGACGCATTACCAAAAATACTACAGTGCATACCCACCATCCCCAAACCATTGTACTCCTTTACAGAGATGAATGATATCGCATGAACTAACTGCAGAGTTAAAATTGTCCTTGTGAAAGGTAGTGAAGAGAGTTCTATGAATATATATCCAACTATATATGTAGAAATGTTACATGGCCTATGAAAAGTAATGAGTCAACGAAACACGTAGCGTTAATTTTGGTTTGCAGTTCATCAGTTAAGACACGTTTCGTCAGCAAAATACAGTAAACTGGAACAAACAATGTTATTACATCTACATGCAAACAATCTGCTGTTCTACTGTAAACTAGCTCCCAGTTCAGACAGTCGATAATTATCAGTTTCATCGTCGATGCGAAACAATTCATACTTAGCGTAGTATGGAAGTTACTGTTTTGTTTACCAAATCCATCCGGACTTTATATTTACCTTGATTGGTGAGGTTATGTATATTGTGGGTGGTGGGTGGGTTATATGTGTTGGGTCAGTGTGCGGGTGGAAATAAGTGTCACTGTTTTCTGGCATTGTTCTCTCTAATTACTAATGGGAGCGCTCTACTAGACGAGCCCTCTGGTATTTTGTGGAGTGTTTCCTTTTACAATTTTCCCTGTTGTTGATATGTTTTGTCACTTAGTTAACTTCTCTGTATTTATACTGTGAAGAAACAAATATATGAATGAATGAATGTAGCTTATCATTGTCCAACCAAAACTCATGGTCCAGATTACCAAGCCTTCTTTTTTACTAGTATGTCAATGAAACCATTAACAATACCTGTACAAAGAATAATAGAACGTAATACTACGTTCTTAAATGACCTTATTACTTACGTCTTTAAATGGTTATTGTCTGGAAACCATTTGAGAATGACCGGAGAACAACTTTGTCATCTTAGAAGTCTCTTTTTTTTGTCCATTTTATATTTACTTTTAACACTTAAAAAAAAGTACGACTCATGCTTCAATCAGTGAATTCTAATATCGCGTGAAGGTAATTATATTGACTTTGTGAGGGAATAGACCTCGACTACTCGCCTAGGTCCAATGCAGTATATATCGCTTGTACTCACGCACGCGTTTAAAAGTTATAGGCTAGGCCCAGATGCAAAATTAAACTGCGACTTTACCATTTCCATTTTGAACACGCTATCATCGCGTAGATCGTTACCGCCGTGCGTACATTGTGTAGCCTAGTTGTATAAATCAGTTACCCGAACCTAGCATGACAATTAGGTTCCGGGTAGTGCGGCTTAAGCTAGATCTAGGTTTAGTATAGGCTAGGTTTATGATGCTCACTTTCACTAGGCCTGTAATTTAGGACTGTGTACTGGTATACATATACATTTGACATTTAACCACGTTAGGTTGTCCCCAGTTCCCATGGCAACCACATATATCGATAGTATTTTACATTGCCATGATACCCTTTGACCTTTGATTCCGGGGTTCTGCAAGACACAAGGGGTTACCCTGGCGTACGTTCCCACAAAGTTTAAAGAGAATCGGCCCAGCCGTTTAACGAGGCATTTGTTTACAAATTTGCGCCAAACATTAGACCTTTAACCACCGACCTTTGACCGTTGACCTCGGTACCCATGTCAGCCACATATTTTGATAGTACTTAACATTTATATTATACCTGTGAAGGTTCTATATCAATTCAATATTTTGATTTTTACTAAATTACACCTTTGTCTTTTTGTTCCGGGAATCTGCGACATAAACGATTTTTCCTGGGGGTTTACCTTCCCACCAAGTTTGAAGTCAATCGACCGAGCATTTCAGGGTAGAGTTATGAAACAAACTTGGGTTAGAAATATAAATTTGACCTTCAAACACGTTACCTTGCATCTCGGTTCCCAATGGAAAAAAAAACATATATAATGGTAGTTGACATATGCAATATAACTGTGAAGGTTCCATGTCCATTCTTGATGTTTTTCCCTTGCAGTTGTAGCAAAACAAATTAAATTTTAACTAACTTTGACCTTTGGTTCCGGTGGTATGCGAGACACGAGGGTCACTCTGGGGTACTTTCCCACCAAGTTTGAAGAAAGCCGGTGGAGCAGATTATGAGTTTTAGATGTGATTTCAGTCGTTCGTCTTTAAGTTATTACATTTTCAATTTGAAAAACATATTACACTGAACAGGATATTAAAATCATTGTAAAAACTACACGTTATTCAAGGCTTAGAGTTATCAATATTTATGTCTCTGAAATGTGTTTACTTAAGTTTCGTACATTTTCTTTCTATCTTATGAGCCACAATGACATCTCACTCATAAACGGCAAATTGTTTCCTGTTTAGCCTATGCAACAACAATCTGTAGACTTTACGTGGTTTAACAGGCTGAGCTTTTATAGTATAGAGATATTGGCTTCAAAGAAATCCCAGTGAAGAGGAAAATTGGCTGATGTTATAGAATAAACAAAGGATAATTGAATACACTTGTTAGCAGAAAGAGGAAACATGGAGCTAGTCTAGAATTTTCGATAAAAGCATGTATCTCAGAGCCCACGTGAGTGTCCAGAAGCTGCCTGATTTAAAAAAAAAACATTTTCCTCGTTGTGATATACTTAAGCAAAAATGTGTAGACTACATTCAAATGCAATGCCACAAAAAATCTATACTCATTCCAAGTTTTGTATTGAATTCGACGACACTGTCATTACTGTCGTTGATGGTATAAAGGCAACTAGCTTGTTATCGTAACCTATCTTAACCTTATTACCTTATAAGATTCAGCTTATAGCACTATGTTGCGAACGTTATTAATGAGGGATGCGTTGAGAAGAACAAAAGAAACGTACAAATTTAACCTCGAATACTACATTAATATTTGCATTGCTGAGCGTCATCGAAAAAATACAATTAGTTGGCATTTATTTTCCATGACAGGATTTTTTTTTTCAAAACCCGATGGATGGCAACACACTCACACATTTCATGGAATTTGTTCGCAACTCGTTTTACCGGTAATCACGGGTGTGTTTTAAATGCTTAGTAACTCTAAGGAAATTGTACAATACTGAGGAAGAAAACAAACAGGTAACTTTATGAATCGCTAAAGATATCATATGGTGCATATGAAAATTGGCAATGGGAATGTACTTATATAATATAGCCTAATGTACAAGTAGTGCCCATACATATTTTTATCAGAAAAAGTTACAGAGATGTTTATCGGCAGCAGGCAATTACTGCCAAAGGTCATCCGAACAAGGCAGACACAACTAAAGATTCTAAAATATCATGTAACGTGCGTATGGAACGCCATGTTGACATGTATTTAATAATTAGAGGTATATTCAATTTAATTCGAGATTTTTGAAATTTATTTCAGATATCTCGAATTAAATTGAAGATAGCTGTAATTATTTCAGTTTTTCGATATCTTGAACTTTAACATATCTTAAATCGAGTTTAGATATCAAGAAATAAATTAAAGATATCAAAAATGAAAACATTATTTAAGATATCTCGTATTGAATTCGAGACATCCAAAATTGAATTCGAGATATCAAGAAAGAATTAGATATATCTAAACTTGAATTAGAGATATCAAGAATTCGAATTAGAGATAACAAGAAGAGCGCCATCTAATTCGGCAAATACATGGCAGGAAAACTAAGGCATATTTAAATTTGGTAGCTACTACTAGTACTATATTGGCCTAGGCTCCTAACACTACAATTAAGGCTAGGCATTATGGGTAACTTTAACTATTTATACTAGTAGTAAATCGATGCCATTCTACTTACGTACCAACCGACTGCTTGTGGCAGACTGCCACTGTAGCGGGACTTTCATTCAGTAGACCTGACAATTTCTCCAGATTTTGTAAGATTTCAGTTTTCTGAAACTCAATAGGGCCACATAAAACATGTTTTGAAGGGATTAATATATAAATTCTAGCAACAGTTGCGGGATTCGGAGCGTGTTAGATATGTGTATAACATGGCAATGGGAACTACACATAAACTACCGATGGGCCAAGCATATAATAAATGGTTTTCCTGCGCTCCATGAATTAGCAAATGTTCATGATTTTCTTTCATATCTGTCACATTTCTAGAATTCCAGCTCATTAATTTCCTTTGATTTCCTTAATTTCACATATATCAAGTAGTTCTTTGAAACACACATTCACACATCGATTTTCAAATGGAAATACTGCTATGACTAATTATTCGCGTTCGTGCAGTTAAGAAGAAAGTCACGTGTACCGGAAACTGAATTTTGGATATCTCTAATCCGAATTCTTGATATCTCTAATTTAATTCTTGATATCTCTAATTTAATTCTTGATATCTATAATTCAATTCTGGATGTCGAATTAGATATATCTGCAATGAATTAGAGATATATGAAAATGATTAAGAGATATCCACAAATGAATTAAACATATCGGTAACTGTTTGATAAATGTTAAAATGGCGTTCCATACGTCCGTACTCTCAAATGAAGACATGTCGAGACTCTTTTATGTTTATTTTATGTTATATTTTTCTTTCGTTTTATTTAGCTTACACAGAAGTTTGGTTTTTTACTTTAAAAGGGTAGAGAAGTGGAAGCAATAGGTGTATCTTTCCTTTGTAAACTTCGCAGATCTTTCTTCCATTTAAATTGTCTACACATGTCTCTGTGGACTGAAGGTACCCTACTATTGAATGTGTCCTCCACATTATTGTTGTAATACTCAATAGTTCTCCGAAATAGATAACAAATTATATAGTCCGGTGAATTTGTTGTATGAATGGCTGACGAGTAAATTCCGAAAAAGCTGATAAAACTGAATCTGCATAATTGATAACGATATCTCAGGATCCAGATTTTACGATACTTCACAATCTATATGTATATGAGAGATAGTTTATCTGTCATCTTTACGGAACTGTCTATTTTGTTTGTTCTTCAACTGGTCGTATCCTCATTGTTGTACCCGTGATGCCGCAATTGCTCCCGGGAAGATTATACCAGAAGATTCCGCGGTAGTCGCTGTACTGGTAGTCTCCGTTGAGGTTAGAATAAGTGCAATAGTAGTATCCACTCCACTTAAAGCAGTAATTATAATAATAATAACAACGAGACGGGTACCACCAGGCACCTCGATGCTTCTCTGCACAGTTGACACCATCCGTTCCATCGTTGTCCTCATTGTGCGTGCTGAACGGATCTCCGGAGCTCCAGCTCATAGAGTCATAACCTGAAAGAATGGAAATGGGGACGTATTTAATCAGCAATACATACAAAGGGAACTGAAAAACTAAAAAACCATAATAAAGTAGGAATTTTCATGTCAGTTTTGTAATGATGTTAAACATCTTGTAGAACTTATTTAATACCCGTGGTTAACCTTTAGTTTATATGTTAAAAAGCTTGCAAGTATTCATAAATACAGAGAGGCGATGGGGGGGGGGGGGGGGGTTNNNNGATGAATGGATATATCGCCACTTTGTTTCTGCAAGCAAGGTTCGTACATTGAGGGTTTCCAATATACTCAATTTATCAAAAGTAAGAGAAATGTGCCATTAGATGAATTTGTTGTCAGGGATTATGTAGGCAATCCTAAAGGAAAAAACTCATCTTTCAGGTAGTTTTCCGGCAACGATATTTATAACAACTCCGTTGTGTATTATTTCAAAACTGTCTGGGAGACACAATTTAACACTATAGTGTCAATATCATCACTTCCATGTGTGAGCTGTTCATAAGGCACATTCGCATTAATGATGTACCTCATAGTATTTCATCATATAAATGATATCATATTAATGTAAAGCAAATATTAAAGATAATAATATAGCAGATTCAGTTTTTGTATCAAGTATAAAATGTTTAAAGTGTTCTGATTTTTTTTCTTCAAATTCGAACAGTAATGGTCATCATAGTTCGTGGTTTATCTACGCATGTTATTTGTAAGTAATTAAGATTAACATATTTTGTTTTCTAGTTTATTAGGAAATGACGTAATTGTGACATATTTTCCCCGTTCCCTTCACTGAGTTTAATCACGATGTCGTGGAGCTTTATTAAAATCTCATTACAGGCAATACTGATGTAGTAGATTGCGAGTAATAATAGATATAAACAGGAAAATGCGTTAAATATTATATGTTCATAGTTTTCTTGTTTCTTAGCGAGTATCGTTTACAACATTCTGTGAATTATGTGGAGTATGCAATAAAGGCAAACTAAAGAAAACTAACGTTATCAAGCAAAAACTTTTGCAAAATACACCACCTGAATCTCCTGAGTATGTGCCTGTAGAGAGCGTATATTTGTTATCCTCGTCACCAATGCTAAATGTTGAGTAGAGGGCGTAGTACTGTGAACCAGCTGAGTTAGTCAGGTCCACCCTTAGTTGGTAGGTCTTCTGAGTTGTAAGGTCGTGAATTTTGTCGTTACCAAGCCAGTGATCACCGCTTGGACTTTCAAACCCGTCCCTGTATTCGTTCCAATTACGATAGAAATTAACTGAACCAGACGTCCTTTTCTGGAGAACCTAGAAATATGTAAAGATATAAATATGATATAAATTTAAATATCTTTCCAATGCTGTTTCTGTTCATTATTTTCTCGTACATTGTAATCTGAAATATTATTTATTTCATCTATCTAGTGCCCGGCAATTTTTTGTCAAAACCAGATGGATGGCAACACACTCAAACATTTCATGGAATTTGGTGCGCAACTCGTTTTACCGTAAATCGCGTTTGAGTTTTAAATACTTAGTAACGCTATGGAAAATTTACAATACTGAGAAAGAATACAAAAAGGTAAATTCATGAATCGCTAAAGATCTCAAATGGTGCATATGACATTTGGGAATGGTAATGTATTTATATAATATAGCCTAAAATAAAAGTAGTGCCCATACATCTTTTATATCTGATAAAGTATAGAGAGGTTTATTGACAGCAAACTTTTTCTTCTAAAGGTCATCCATACAAGGCAGACACAACTGACGATTTTAAAACATCATGTAGCGTTCGTACTCTAAAATGAATCTGAAATATTTATCGCCAGCAAATAATTTCTGCCAAAGAGTGTTGCTCTTAAAATTGCCTCAGACTAAAGATCATGCTTCCCTAGCAAAGAAAACAAGGCCAATTGTGAAAGTTTGGATATTACCGTTATGTTTAGTTACAAATATGGCTTTTAGAAGGTGTTAAATTTAATATCTTACAAGGCTTATGCAATTGAGAGCTAGTAGAGATAAAACATCGTAAGTTTATTGGACATCTCTCGTCCAATAAACACACTCAGCACACCAAAACTCTCAAATTTGTTATGTGCAATAATCTTTCCGATGAGTCTTGAAGTAAACTTGATATTCAACGTCAAAGATGCAGATGATCAATCGACTCGATATATCGACAAAATTGTCCTTCTTACTCAAGAAGAAATTGCTTTTGTTGTGTGTGTTTGTGTGATTTAGTCCTACACGGCCCGTTGGCCCAACTCTATCAAGACGGTTAAAAGGTATCACTCTCTTGTGAAGTGTAAAGACTTACCGTCCATCCTCCTCCGTCTGTTGACATCTCACAGTAGACCTGGAAGCCAGAGTCCTCCCAGCCAGTAGGAAAGATGGTATAAACCCCGTCGTTATGGACCCCGTCAGTTATGTATATGTCGTAGCAATCCTTTGGTGGTTCGTTCCGAATACACGTTACCCCATCTCCTTCAAACCTATCGTTACAAATACATCTTCGCAAACCGTCTTTCTCCTGACACGTTGCATCGTCACTACACCGGTAGTCATTTTCATAACTCAGCCGATTGCCGCTGCAGTTCACACGGGAAGTACAGTCAGAATTGACAAATGATTCACCGTCCTGTCATGGAAAATAGACCTTAACAATTTCAGTTATCAAAAATCATTTCCTGAATCACTTGTCACTTATTTAATTTAAGTACAATGCCATAACCAGTGTTGTTTTCACATTATACTCATTAATATTTCATAGAATAATATATGCAAACAGTAACCGGAAAGATTTAGTGAAGAAGGAACATCGTATATATATATATATATATATATATAAATGAAAAT
>JAIPMN010127903.1:0-10236 GCA_020650975.1 Apostichopus californicus | reverse complement strand
TTTATAGGTTAATATGAGTAGATATAGTGCCATATTGGGAGGACATCAGATGGCAGTTAGACATACAATGAAGTCCAAATGCTTTTAAAAGAAAAACATTTTTTTTGTCTTTTGTAACTTTTGAAGCTTGGGGTAGGGCTGGGTAAAGGTTTAATATCCCTTTTTTGGTAACTCATCCTAATTGTCTAGAAAAATCTCAACACTACAAGAAAATGCCGCAGTTAATGATCTTGTTTCTATTGTTATACCTATTGAAAGCAAATTGTAATTGCTATATTTGAGAGAAACAAATGTTTTTATTGCAGAGTTGTAGTGAGTCGCATACTTGCACTCATATTCTAGCATAGTAACCTGTACTTGTAGATTTGTACTAGTACTTTGGGTATTTTGGAATCTAGAATAAGTACCATATATACTCCTTACAGCCTTGTACTCACAGTTGTACTTGTACTTCTAGTTGTATTTATATCATTATAAAATGTAATTGCTATATTGGAGGGAAACATGATTTTACCGCAGACTTTTAGTGAGTCGCATACTGTACTCATATTCTTTCATAGTAACCTGTACTTCTACTCAGCATTGTGGATTTGTACAAGTACTGTGTGTATTTTGGAATCTAGAATATGTATTTAATAATAGCAAGTACTCATACTCCTTAGATCCTTGTACTCATACTTGCATGTTGTTCAAGTGCTGGTGCTATAATTCTGCTACATGAGCACCATCATGTCTGTAATGATGTGTTTTATGTGTACAGTAATTAATGGCTTTGTAATTTGTTCACAGATGCACCTTCTTGTAGCATACTGGTGACCAATGAAACCAGCAATCAGTTTCGACTCATTTGTGCCTGTGACGCAAATCCAGCAGTGAGTGGTTATAAAATATGGGTGAATGCCTCCCTCAATCGAGAAGCGAAGGAAGCGTTTCTACCGTCAACCGATCCAGTAATAGTTTCATGTAGTGCATCTAATGACGTAGGAACAGGTACATCAGAAGAAAAGAAACTGGAACCATTTCATGGTAAGGAATTATTTGCAATCCTCTTAGCAACAAACAACATAACAATAGCTTGTTTAAAATGCTATAGCATCGATTGATGATTTGAAATATGTTTTGTTCGAGGACAGTGCATTTGTGATTAGAGACAATTGCTTCCAGAAAGTGATTTGATAACAAATTATGTGTTTGGAAAATGACATCAGAAACTGGTGAATGTTGGCAGATGTAAAAGAAACAGGTTATTGAGTACCTTGAATTTTATGTCATTTAGTTTTATTCATATATTTCAAAATTTGGCTTTTAGTACTTTATGTTAGCTTGTACTTTAGAAAAAGGTGTTGTTTTAATGGCTCAGTGATATTGAAAAAGATTCAAGGGTGTCAATCACATGTTAACTTTACATTAATGTTATATTGTACTCTATCAGTGACACATTGAATATTTATGTATTTTTCTTGTACACAGTTGATCAACCGCCTTCATCAACAAGAGTTGCTCTCATTGTGGCTTTTCCAGCAGTATTTATTGTACTTGTTATTGTCATAGTACTTCTTGTTGTTTGTATAAAAGGTTTGTCTTTTTTTTAAAGTTATGTCTAAGTTGCTGACTGAGCATCCACTTGACATTTGGTTAGTGAAAGGCCCATAATGCATTGTTCATGAATGTTTCAACCAAATGGAATATTGTTAACTATTTCTTCTGAACTTCATATTGGTACTTTTCCCAATTGCATTGCCTACAGTTGCATGGTCACAGTGGATATTTCAAGATGTGTAATATAGTTGAGGGAATTATCAACGGGTTAATAAGTAGATATGTACATTTCTGTATAGATAGGTTAACCTTTTTGTGTTAAGTCAGGTTTACAAATTAAACTAGCAGAAAGTTGGTTAATGCCATACATGGGATGTAATAATCAAGTTGAATTGTCAACTCGGATCATGATCATGATTTTATTATCTTGTGGCTTTGCTAAAATCATTGTAGTCAAGTTCTTGTTCTTTAGAACTTGCTGAAGATTCTGTTGATGTGACAAGGTTATGGAATAGACTCAGGAATAAACAAGAGCCATATTGTCACATTGAAATATAATTATTCTGTTGTTTCAACTTCCACAGCAATGAAGACTAGGAAATCGTAAGTTGCGTGATCTTCATTCTTCAGCTTGTAGTCTTACTTACAATATAAAGACAATATCAGTTATATCCATTGAAATGGTTTCACTGTTTTGGTATAATATTCTAAACTGTATGCTTGAATACTAGTGTGTGGTTGCTGATGGTGATAATTAACTTAAATAATATGTATCATCAATGTAACCAAATGTTATAGAACCATGTTAACATGAGACTGCACAATGTACTCATTTTATAGATCCCAATTAAACCAAGATGGATATTGTTGTGGAGAGCTCCAATATTAAAGATAGTGTGGTCAGTGGTGCTCACATTAAATCTAAAATGTCCCAAAGTATTGTTTTGCTGTTCGCGTTATGTACTGCATGTAGGCCTCTGTGCACAAAATAATAATTATATTAAAATGTAATTCAAATGTTAATGAGAATGCAACTCTCCCATTCTTCATTCCCCCTCCCCACCCCCACCCCCTCATTAGGGGAGAAAAATAGAGTGCATAAGTGTACCATCAAAAGTGCATATGAAGGAGTTGTGATAGTTTGCTTTGCCTTGAAAAAGTAAATCACAAAATTGGTGCTCGAAACGTACAATAAGTCGTTTTATTCATCAGCAAAAGATATACAAACAGAATTTTGACTACAACATGGAAGTTGGAAAGGAGTATTAAACTATGACATTTTACTCATATTAGAATGGTCTTTGTAGTAAAGCATCACTTTACCCATATTTTGTTCACTAATTATTGGCTAGGTTTTTCAGCTGTTTCATTGATACAAATATGTTGAGAATTGATTTTTACATATTTTGATAGTTAAATTACATATCATACTGTACATATTTAGGCTACATAAGTAAAGGGCAATTTTTTGTCAGTTTCTGGTTTTGGTATTTACATGGGATTAATCCTTGTATGAAAAATGTCTTTCCACAAAATGTTGAGAATTGGGTTGAATTCAACGTTCTGTTCTAATCAATATTTCCTTTTGTTGTAACCCAAGGAGGATGCGTTAGTTTGATCGATGGAGTCTTATATTGTGTAATTCACTGTAAATTGTCCACTGATTACATAAAGTTGCTTTGAAGGGACCTCTTGAGTTAAGTCTTTGATTCCTAGCCTTAGAACTGCCAAACTTGACCTAAAATAGTCACACAATTAAAAATGGTAAATTGTTTGTATGTGAAAAGTTGTTTGAAAAAATAATTTTAATTGACATCAATTGGTTTGGTAAAGTCTTGGAGGCATGTGTTATTTTTTTCTAATTACAACCTTAATTTGATTAATATTTGATTGGTAACTAAACTCACTAACGCTGCTGAGATGTTCGTTTTTCTGTCTCTGATAACTTCATTTCTTTCCTTTCTTTTTCTGCTCTAGGAAGGGATACACTGACAAAGTTTTACAGTGAGTATTACCATTGTGGCCACTTTCTCCTGGCTTGCTTAGATATACCTCATTCTCTGTTGACATTTACTACTGTTTGAATTGTTGTTAAATGGTTTATCAAGATTAATCAAAATATTCATATAAACTGGGGGGGAGAACTAGTTACCTAACAGCTTACTATGCTGCTCAGCAATGAAGTTTGTTGTACAGTAATGAAGTTTATCAAATTTTTTGTTTGTTAAACCAGACATTAATAACGTTGTTTCTGTTATCGGGGCTTTTAACTACTACAATGAAATGTCTTGTAGGTAATGAAAGACCTTTGCTCATTACTTACCAAGAATCACAGTCATTTTCATTGTATTTGTATGTAGCATTACAGTATCAGAGCTATTAACGTTAATGTTGGGAAAACTGACAGAATACTGAATAGTTTGAACTGCACATGCTGCCGCAAATAGTGATATGTTAATAAAATCATGTACTTAATGATAAAACAACAAGCACTGTTGTCTTTCATGGAAATTTTTTTTTGATGTGGCAGTTATATGACTTCATAGTATATATGTGTACCATCAACCATCAACTCGACAACCAGTTCCTGTTTTAATAATACGAATGCTTCTTTGAACTTGTAAAACAGATCACTTTATATCGATGTCGTTGTCATTCTGTCATGTTAGTCTCTATTGTACTAGTAAGACTTTACAGTCATTGTCATTGAAATTCTTAGTAGAAGGTAAAAGCTGAGAAATATAGATCATCAGAAGCAACTAACACAGTTTCCTTATATACTCTTTTATAGTAACATCTGTTTATTCATGGTTGGGACCCTTCTTACACATACTGTATGTAAGAGAGCTAGTTTTGTAGTTTCAGAGCTTCAATTGGTGTTACATGCAATATATAGCAACAAGTTAAGTCAAAGAGAAATGGCTGTGTACTACTGACCATGTTGAAGATCCTTTCAAAAATTTCTATTGTTCTCACTTATGAAATTTGGTAGTAAAAACATTGATACTTTTTTATTAGGAGCTAATATACGAATTATTTTGTAATTGACTTGTGTTGTTGCTGTGAATGTTTTTTTTTAAGAATTTAATAGACAACAACAACAACAACAACAAAAATCCAAAACAAGATATTGCAAGTTGTTCATGTCAACATCATGTGTCTATGTGGTATTATGTTTAAGCTTAAACATTAAAACACTTTGAGTCTCCTTAAAACATTTTTGCATTTAATCATATTTGTATCATGACTTAATGGAATTGAAGTTTATTTAAGAGCTAAAATTTAATATTAAGTGTACAGTAGGTTAGGTCTTTGTGCTTGAATTTTCAATTCTTTGAAGTTTGGTCTCCAAAGTTTAACACAAAAAATGGAGGCTTTCTGCTGTAGGGTTGGCCTGTGTGAAAAATCTACTGTCATATCTACCATATGTTCTTCCTAAAATATGTCCACTCTGTATTGCCATAAACATGTTAGCCACCACATACAATGTTAAACTTGGTAAAAGTTGTGACTATAGTACCACTGGGGAAATGAGTTATGACTCTTGCTCATTTGTGGAGGGGGGGGGGGGGGTGAGGGGGATATTGACTTCTGATTTTTCCCTTGTTTTGTTGCTGTTTACACTGCACCAAAAATCTGCTGTTACACTGCTACAGCTGTTCTCAGACCAAACAGTTTCTAATGCATTCACCATCAACTGCCTTATTGAAGATGATGGTTTTCTCTCCAACTTTCCTGCTACATACCTCATCATTTAGTGCACTTTGTATAATGAAGCTAGTCATTTCATTTCATTTATGATAAATTTATTAATAAATATGAGTATGACGAATAAAAACTATATAAAAGAATGATTCAAGTACCTCATCATCAAAGATGGAAACTTGGTTGGGCTTGACGTTAATGGAGGACCAGAGCAAGTGATAAAAGATTTTGGACAAGTTAAGAATTTTAGGTAAGAAATATGATCAGTTTCTACTGAAATGCAGTTGTAATTAACACATCAATGCTTAACGTGGCTGAATTTGGATGTTTTCCTTATTCTCTTTAGAGCTGCAATGAGTATGCAGCCTCCTCCTGAAGAAGATCATTCAGTTACTGAGGTAAGAATACTGCCCATTTACTCACTTACTAAATGATAAAAGTAGTGTGGTGTCTACTGTAAGTTCTCAGAGAAGTTCTCACTAGCTAAATGCTATACCACATCACTGGATAGCTGACATGTTGGCCATTCATGGCACCTTTAGTTTCCTGTATCATGACCATGTAGATTTATCGCTATGAAAAATGCCTGAAGCTTTTGTCACTTTTAAACAAACCTCTTTACTCAGTAGTAACAAAGTTTTGAATGCTTGAACAATATACAGTAGCCTGGACATATTATATTTTTACTTACCAATTGTGTTGTATAGGTGGTGAGGTATAAGCCATTGGATTTTGCTTACCTCTGGACTTTGACACAACAACAAAGTCAGGGACTTTTGCAATCATTAGTCCTAATTATGATGGTGTATACATGTAGGTATGGTAGAACTACAACAGTCACCAATGTTTGGCAGCTGGTACTGACAGCAATGTAAATTATTGGTCTGACTTGTTGCTGTGTGAATGTCAATGGTTACAAAGTTCCAGTATAAACACACGGCAAATTACATTGAATGTAGGATAACTTGCAAGTATGATTTATGGCAGTTTGGCTTTCATTGTGAATAAAAGTTGTAATGAAATATTCTTCCATGACTATGGTTGCAAAAATGTGGATGGCATCTTTGATCGCATATCTTAAAGATGCTGGAAACAAAAGATGAAACTCTTCATAACTTCTCAAGAAAAGGAGGTGTTCATTCACAATTAATAATGAATACAGTTTGGAAAGCAAAACTAGCAGCTAAAGTGTCACTGACTAAAATGTGTGTAGTGAAACTTATCTATCACTTTAATTTGGCAGGAGATGAAACCAATGGTGTCAGCATGATTCACCAGTGTAAGTATTATGTTCTGATTTCTTGCTGGAGGCGAAAGAAATCTATGCGATGGTGATGGCATGTGTGTGTGTATGTATGTGACATCTGATTGTAATCTCTGTTACTCCAATATTCCATGGTGGATTAATTTTATACTTGGTAAGATCTGTCTTAATGAGTACAAGCATCATATTCCTTTCTGAGAAAGGTGTTGCTGTCTGTAGGACAATCTCCTGATAACTCTTACAGCATAAAGTGTCATACTGTTACTTTCAGAGAAAATATCAGCAAGATCTCAGGAGATGAGATTGAAACACAAAAAGGCTAAAAGTTGTACTCTAACTCTAAAATGATTACTCCAGATTGTGGTTACAGATTTCCTAGAATTTGACTAGATATTAAAATTGAAAACTTTAAGAGACATTGATAATTCTTTGTTTATAGGTTCATCATAGAAGAATCCATTTGTGACATTAATGGGTCGCTTTTATGCAATCCATGTCAAATTACACCTGTAGGCCCTTTGTATTTGTATTGTCAGTGCAATATTTAGATATTGTATAAACTTAAAGACAATACTGAAAACAAACCTGTATTATTTACTAAATCCAACATTTTCAGTAGTTAAAATTGTGGTAAGCAGTGTTCCAGCAATGGTAGAATGTGCAGCTAAAAAAAACCTAAGTGAAATGCTAGCTATTTTTGCAATCTAAAGTATGTAATAGTGGTTGTGCATTCATTCTATGTGACATTTCTCATCACTTGTTTCCATTTTATCCTCCTTTGTCATTTCACGTTTCTTCCTTTTGCTCCTTTGTAATCTTTTGCATAATGTTTTTACGTCAATTGGGTAAACTGTTCTTTTTTTTCTTGTGTATTTAATCCTTCAAGATGTTAATGATTGCTGTAGTTATGTTAAACAACTCTGTGTTAGTGATTCAGTGGAGATACCAAAGAAAAGGTACTTGAAAACTTCAGGCAATAGTTCCCAACATTTTTCTGTGAATTTATCTTCAAAATATACAAGAAGAAAGAGAGAGGGACAAGGTGTGTGATGATATAGGAACACTATATAACAGCAGACTAGCACTTGTGTATGAATGAAATTCTAGAAGTGCCAACAGGTTGGAAGTTTGTCACTTGAAGGAAAAGGTCCTGTTGATATCCTCAGCTACTTAAAGAATTCTTTGAAATATTTTTCTATTCTTATGTTTATGAAAGCTATCATGCATGAGAAGCGTGAAAAGAAGTCTTTGGATCTTTTGGAATCCATTTATTTTACAATCCCTTTAAATAACAATCTCATCTGTTTTAAGCTGAAAAATAATTTTAGAAAATCATTAATAAATCATTGATAGGTTATTGTATGTACTACACATTTCCATCTTGTTTTCATTTCAAACTATTCGATTGCAACCCTCATTTCATAATCTATTTCCAAATTTCATCTTGGATTTCCAGTCCTAATGGTGTCCATAAGTTCCAAAAATAAAATTAAAAATCAATCTATCATAATTCAAATTATACCATTTGTTTTCTGCAGCTAGAGTGACCCAACAGTTTCTCAAAATTCACAAATCTTTTATTGGTACTGCATGCTTTGCCAAATTGGAAAGGGCTACTTTTCTCTCTTCTTGCCATATAAATCAAAATCATGATATGTCGCACGCAAAACATTATTAATTATTGTAAGAGTTGATGCTTTCTGACCATCTCTCTGTTAATGACACAAATCGGTCACACCCATAGGTGTTGTGATGAGCATAGAAGAACAATTTCCTTACAAATCAGTTGCTCGGTTTAGTTAATTTCATATGTGACAGCTATCACTGGCTTCATACATTGGTAGGTTCTTCAGTTATTTCTACTGCGTCAGTCTGATAAAAAAGCTCCTGTTATTGACGCTTATTGGTGATGAGTTTGAGTACTACATATTAAGCATCATTACTGGATGTTTCATTGGCTAAAATGATTACAATATTCATTCATCACAATGACTTCACTTCATAAATAATATAAATATATACTCAGAGCAGGTGTTAGATACAATACCTATATGTAATATGCTAGTAAAAGGGGCAAATATCACCAGTATTTAGACAAACAAGCTCGGCCAGATCAAAGACATGAGAGGCTGTGATGTGCATTTTCTTCTACTTATGTGTTTTAATGTTACTGACTGTGTTATATTATCATTATTTTTACTTTTATAGATCATTGGAGAAGAGAAAATGGATTAATGACTAAACGATATTTCCTTTTGTGAATGGATTGCAACAATCTGATCATTACAAGAGAGAATCATTTGTTATACATCACCATAGAGACGGAATTCTATGTACATCATGCCACTGAGCTTACTTGGGATGAGTGGATCATTTAAACTTGAAACGAAAATGTGATAAACCTTTATGGTGTACATTACCACAAACCTTTCAAAGAACATGACAAATAAGTTTCCAGACGAAACAGATTAGCCACTTCGTCCAATGTATGGAAATGTTTTGAGGATATGAAGTGTTGGTATCCCATGTTCTGTCTGATAACTTCTCAAATATTTTTGGATTTCGTTGCCAACAATGACATCACTCTACATTAATGGAGATTTGGTTTCTCTTAGTGCAATTACATTCTAAATATGCAATATAATGGTGTGCTAAATAACGTTAAATGTAAGGATAATTTCAATGATTTTCAGATAGATAACAATGATTTCATGTGTCGGCCATAGGTTGTAAAAGTCTTTGGCGACATTAAGGTATGTTTCTATTATTACTTTGTTTGTTTCTACTTATTACTGTCAACATCTTACTATTTAGATTATTCTCAATTTTACCGAAGCAGCTGTTTGTGGGTCATAGCATATATCGTAGTGTCCGTCTTACAGATGGACTAATTTTTCAACCTGTTAACTTGTTCATTTTTCTATAGGAATGCTTAAAAACAAAATAACTCACCGTGCCCACAGTTAAGGAATCAAGTGGTACTAAGACTTACCAAATAATGGCAATGAATGCACAATGTTCATATCCTAATTAGGTTTGGATTATACTTGTACATCTAAGTTGAATGTATTTAAGGTATAAGCTAAATTCTGATGCCACAAGTAAGAGACTCAATGGGGATATTAAAAGTCTGCTTTGTACCATAACTTTCATAAATTGAAATTGTTGATTATGTAAATCGCATCCCACGAAGCAGAAATGTTTTAGATCATAGCAAAGCCACCGAAATAGGGATACATAAATCCTGCTAACATTTCTTCATTTCATTGTATGCAGTGGGTAATACCTTCATAATGTTTGTAAGTAAATGAGCATAGTTTAGTAAAGCAACCATTCTGTTGTCTATTGTATCATTTGGAAGTATATCATGATATTTAGTTCTAATATTACAACTAGCTTTTGTTAGTCTTTTTGTTGTTTATTTGCTGTTTAGAAATAGAGCCAACAAACCATGTAAATTATCGAACATGATATTTCAAGATAGGAATCATGGATTCTTCTTACTTGGTGTGTGGATGCATCACAGTGAGTACAAGACCCCTATTGTTTTTGGTGGAGGTGTGCATTACCAGGTACAGTAGACTGACCTGTGTTTACTATGCCATAGTGTAATTATACATCAAAATACTGGTTCAGGACATATATATTTTAACAGCTATTTCTGGTTAACAGGCAGAAGTCCAGTGTAAAGAAGTCATCGCAACCTCAATGCATTATGCATTATTATT
>JAIPMN010127875.1:0-10057 GCA_020650975.1 Apostichopus californicus | reverse complement strand
TCCTATTCCTTCAACAGGGTCCTTTGCCCCTGAACACTCTTCTTCTAGGAGAGCGGGCCGCTAATTGTAGGGCCTATGCCAAGGCCCTTCATTACAAAGAAGATGAATTTCAGAGAGGGCCCAACACAGAAATCCTTGAGGCCCTCATAAGGTAAGCAAAGTGTTGAGTCAGTAACGCCATTGTAGCAGAAACTTTTGGCACGATTTTCAGCTGCAGGTAATCTGTGTGGTCTGGGTCGACAGGTCAAGAATTGAAACAGCCATGTATCAGTTTGTATAAAGGTGCCCCCCTCCCTCCCCCCCCCCTTCGTGTGGAAAATAGCAGAATGGAAATGAATACTCCATTTGTAATGTATAGGGAAACAAATGCTGAGGAAATATGCGATCTGTTTTTCTGTTCCCTAACTCTACATATGATTGTCTGAACGTGACTTAGTTATATTCCAACTAATTTCTTCATTAATGTAGGCAACAACTGCTTCAATAATATGCTGTCATATTTTATCACAGATTATGAACACAATGCGCTCATTTAAGTGATATGACGAGAGAAGTATGACCTTTGACACTGGGGGTTGGATCGAAGTACATTTGTTTCCCAAACTGTGTTTTTATGTTTCCTACTACTTAATGTTGCCATGCCAACTGTATTTCAGTACGTGATTTCGGACAAGTTTTGTTTTCCTGAAGTCGGTTCATACATTTGAACTTAGTGAATGAATGTACCACAGATTAAAATTGATATGGTCCTTAATAGAAGCCCTGGGGAAAAAAGGATGAGAAAAGAATTCTTACCAAGAAACTGCAAAACATGTTGTTTTATTTTAACCTTTTTATCAGATTAATATCCAAAAACTGCTAAACAGTTCTCATGATGTGGCTGTACTTAACAAACATTGCTGTTTGTTTTTGTTTTTTTACACCCTCAGTATCAATAATAAATTGCACCAGCCCGAAGCAGCCTACGGGGTGCTCCAATATGCCATGAAGAATTACCGAGCCGAATTGGTAAGATTAAGATTTAATGATGTAAACGGTGATTCTACAAAGGGTGATTTTGTAGAGGATTATTCTGAAAGACACAGAATTATATCGACGATTGACCATCGTCGTTTCAAACAATATTTTCACAGATCACAAATATTCCATCTTTTACTCCTTATGCCTTCCTTGAAGCGACTTGTTTAATCAAAGTCATTAATTTACGTCTTACTTTTATGTCGGAGGTAGTTATGAACTTTTCATGTTTTTTCTGTCCGAAGCAAATCCAAGAAACCTGGTACGAGAAACTCCATGACTGGGACAATGCTCTCACAGCTTACGAAAAGAAGATTGATGCCAGCCCGGACGATATCAGCCTGACCATGGGCCGGCTCAGATGTCTGGAAGCTCTTGGAGAATGGTGAGAACATGTTGATTTTCATTCAATAAATACCTCTCTGGTCCCGATTAAAACAAGTTTGTGAAATCAGTTTGAAGTTACTCGTGGACTAATATTTTGCAAGTACTTCCTAGCAGGTGGTGGGGATGGGGTGGGGGTGGGGATGATGTCTCCAAGGGTGGTTGGAAGTGCATGTTCCCCCTTCCCAAATTATCTGCTCCCCCCACCTCCCTTAAGCTTTACATACTTACTCTTTTAGCTTTACTATCATGATATCACGCTCATTCAGTTGCATTGCTAACTCTCATATTTTTTAAAAAAATTCAAAAACTGGGAGTAGAACCGCAAAGTTTGTCCCAATCATATCTATCTCATTCTTTCTGTCTTGATTACCGTGTGATAATTGCAAAACTGTAGCATACTTGTGGTAGCACCTTAAAGCTTGTGCATTGTTCCAATCTTGCTTGCATCACTTCTACCGCAGGGGTCAGCTGCACGAGGTAGCCTGCGAGAGGTGGCCGTTGGTGGATGACGAAGGGCGCCAGCAGATGGCGCGGATGGCTGCCGCCGCGGCGTGGGGTCTCCAGAACTGGGAGAGGATGGAGGAGTATGTCTGCCTCATCCCTCGGGATACTTTCAATGGGGCGTTCTACAGAGCGGTCTTAAACGTTCATCAAGATCACTTCTTACAAGCCAAACAGGTTTGTCCATCCGTCACAGAATAAACAGGAAAAAATTAAGAAAGTTTGTTTCGTCCGTATTCTAACATTAGTTTGTTATAGCTTCAACGACACACTTTCAGTTCAATCTCACATGTTTGAATTGTTCACGTTCCTGGCCCGGATATGTCGATGGACAGTTAGTGCGGTCTTTGTGATTGGAAAGAAAGTGAACATGGGTTAACTTTAAAAGGGTTAATTTTATATATTTATATTGGTATTGGTAGTGGTAGTTATTTATGTAAAAAAAAATAAAATGTGTAAAAAAAAAAAATGGTTAATTTTGAAAGAACTAATCAGCAGAACTTTTTCAATTTTCAATTTTGTTCAGCAAAATTTTAGTTCCTTGAAGTGAATAAAATTATGTGAAAAATGGGAAGCCCGGTGGTTCAGGTGGGGGGGCATGTGTTTCTATTTAGACTGCGCAATTTTAATTGTATGATGGATTAAGCTTGTATAAGAACTGCACGAATGATTGTTAATGTCTGTCATCATTTGGAAGTCATTTCACCAGACAGCCCATCTGTGGACCCTCCACCCCCCGAATTTTGTTTTTGTTTTTGTTTGTAGTGTGTGGACAAGGCCAGAGAAATCCTTGACACAGAGCTGACCGCTATGGCCGGAGAGAGTTACGACCGGGCATACGGAGCCATGGTGTCCGTACAGATGCTCTCGGAAATCGAAGAGATCGTCTCGTACAAACTGGTCCCAGAGAGACGGGAAATCATCAAGGAAATGTGGTGGGAGAGACTCCAGGTAAAACCTGTTTTTCTGTTTCAATATTAAAATATGATTTAGACATTTAAGAAAAACAATTAGCAGGGATGTGCCCACGCTGGGCGGCACTGGGCGGCCCCGCCCAGCACTAAAAATTACTGCCCAGCACTTTCTTAAAAATTGTGAATCCCGCCCAGCACTATTTTCATCTAAAATCCCGACATTCTTAACAATATATTCAACATAAATTGGGCCTAGCCTATGCCAAAATCATACAGACTAAACAATGCATCAGTTACGCATGCGAGAAACATTACTTACGGCTCTCAATCGGTCCCTTGTAAAATCTCTTCGAAACAAACTTATAACTTTTACCAGGTAGGCTACGTAATATATTTCACTAAAAAAAAATTAAAAAATGTAAATTGTTAGCAAAACTAGTACTTGTGTATGTGCGTAAAAAGCTACACAAGTGCCAGCATTTGGCATCTGAGCACCTTCAAAAATAGACCCCTCCCCCAGGACGGCGATCAGTATACCCGGCACTCAGGAAATCCTGGGCACATCCCTGATAGGTTTACATTTCAATACAACTTTTTAAGTAAAGAGAAATGACCGTTTAAACATCCTAGGCTCATTTATCAAAGTGGCTGGATGATGTAGTTTAGCACATGAAGACAGCTGCTGCTCACTAACAAAACAAAAAGGAATATAAAAATATCAGCCTTTGGCAAATTTCAATAGAGTACAAATGCAATATGTTACAAGTATGTTAAAGTACGTTGGGTACTGGAATTAGTCATAGGGTACCTGACTGGTTAGATGAGGCTACAGAATATCTTTGAGAGGCAGGTTTTAAAATATTTAAATCATTGAGTAACAATTAGGCCTGCATTAAAAAGGTAGAGTCTGTATCAAATTTTGTGTTAAAGGAGCGTTACAGACATGTAAAATGTTGCTTTAATGCTAAATATCTTGAAAGCTGAAATAGAAAAAGGTATAAATTTCTTGCAAGTACTTGGAGTTTTCTAACACGGATGACTGTTGGGATATCAAACACAAATGTTTTTATCTTTCGATGCAGCTGTAGATAAACTCTGCTTTTTATTAAAGGCGGAAATCAAACCAAACCCTTCGGTACCCAATCCATCATTGGCCTATATGATAGATATACCTGTGCTGGACAACTTCCCCAAACAGCTAAGCCAAAATAAAAAATTCATTTCATATCGGAAATATCACACTTTCAATGTTCCATGATTCACAAAACTAATGATTTGAATGTTGTCTGTTTTTATTTATTTCTAGCATTGCTCATATCCTGTAATGGAGTCGGGTTTTTGAAAAATGCTGAATCTAACACGTTGACATTTTTAAACATGACCTGAGTCACGTGACTGATTTTCATTGTCAAACACTGTTTTGAATTATCCATCTTGATAATATGAAAAGTAGAAATGAACGATAAAGTAGGAGGTTTCATATCTTTGTGGCACTGTGACATCACAGACCGACATATAGCAGCCCAGTATTAACCACGATATCTTCCAAATTGAGCCGATTTCTCTCGATATTTGAGGGGAATTCTTCATCACGAAGATCTTAATCATACTTGTGAGATAAAGGAGTATGTTTGGGTTTGCTCGTCCTTGAGTTAACAACAATGGTTATTAAAATGTTTGTTAGCTGGTCTCTTGACCTTGGAGTTCAACGCATGCTCTTTAATTGGTCTCTCATCACGGCCAGAGGAAGTTTTTAAGCCGCGCTAATTCGTCTGAGATTGGCTATAACTTTCACATAAATTACATTGGCATTAGGTGTGTCTATTTAAGAAGCTCTCGCCCTCTATCCTTTGGGGTAATGGTAGACAGGATTTCCTCTGTAGTTATTCATGACTCTGTAAACAAACCAAGATGATTCAGTTTCATAATTTACAAAAACAAAAAATGGATCATTAAGGGTTTATAGGCAATTGTAAAACTGTTGTTTTGGCAGCGGGCCCTCATGGTGTTTTTATTTGGCATTGGGAGTTAGACCACAGTATGCTTACATGCCACATGGCCTATAGATGTTACCTGCTCAATGCCATGCATATGATTCATAAATACTAGAAGACCATATTCAAAGAGAGACATATTCTAATGTTCAAAACCACATTTTCCAACCAGAGACAGGTTTGACCTTATCAAAACTAAGAGTTTGAATTCGAAATTAAATTCTTTTAAAAGTCATCACCACTACCCCCCCCCCCTCACCACCCCTCCCACAAACTCTGGAACTCTGCTGTAAACATGTCAATTGGTTTTCAGTGGTCTTAACCAAAAACATTTTTTTTTGGGGGGGGGGGCAATATCGACGATCTTTTAAACAACAAAGTAAGATTTCTGATATTTCCAGAAGCCCCTATATAGCCTTCTGGCTTCTTAGCCAGGTCACATGGTTCTACTTGTCATGTTGCTGCTAACAGGACATTCCACCTCACCTCCTACCCCCTTGCTTCCCCTTCCCCCCCTCTCTTACCGCACCCTGAAAGATTGAAAATCTTGCCTACTTATGGTAAGAAAGTACTACAACCAGGCCTCGACAAAAATTTTTAGAACTACTCGCCAACTGGCGACCGGGTCTAAAATTCTACTCGCCAAAACGTTAAATTTACTCGCCAGTTTTTCTCGCTAAGTGTTTGTGTGATATAAGCCTAGGTAGTATGGCCTAACTTAGGATATCGCGTTATAGTGTTACTGTAAGTTAATTGTTTACAGCAAAAACGATCTTTTTAATTTTTGTTCGTCAAAAGTGTTTAAAACATGATATATATGAAATATAAAACGGTGAAATATTGTTTATGACTTGCTTTGTAAAAGTGACCACAAAAATAAGCAATGGCATGGCTGACCATCTGTAACTTTCACGCGGGACATGACGTCAGACTACTGTACCACTGTATGTGTTAGTATCGTTAAAAAGTTAAGATAACGCTTGGTACTGACAATTATTATTATTATCGATGATTACTGAGTGTCCGACTTGCAGCTTTTACTGGTCAGGTCTCGAGAATTATCAATTTTTTGGGACTAAAAATTAATCCAATAAACTTCCTGTTGTTCATTTCGAGAAATGTAATGTTATTTCGGCAAAACTATTATTTTACGTTTGTTTCCTTGAAAGTTCAGTTCGTATCAATACACTTTAGAAAGTCACCGCACCTGCAATACACTTTCTACGAAGAAGTTCTAGAGAGGACATGGTTAAAAAAAATTATGACGTACGTACGTATTACGTAACAGTGCACTTGATAATTCTACTGTGATGTTTAACATAAGGCCTTTGTTGATTGGCTCACAAGTTAATAGTAAGCCTATCGTATAGAGGCAGTGAGCGAATGAGCCACTCGCCAAAATGTCGAGCGTAATGCATTTTTTGCTCGCCAGTCGCAAAATTCTAGTCGCCATTGGCGAGTTGGCGACCGTATTTGTCGAGGCCTGACTACAACGTATAACACTGAATCTCACACACTGTTTTGGTAATGCTTCCATGGTTCAATGTGTGTAAGATTTGTTGCCATGGTGATCTGTACATCTACCCTCGTTTTCATCTTCATCTTCTTCTTACTCTCTGGTTTATCATTTTCGTTCCTCAGGGGTGCAAACAGAGCGTGGAGGATTGGCAGAAGATTATTCACGTGAGATCGTTGGTCATCCAACCGCAGGAAGACCTCAGAACTTGGCTCAAGTTTGCCAGTCTGTGTCGAAAGTCCGGAAAGATGGTAAGGAACGTTTCATCTCTAGATTAAATGTCACAAAATCAGTTTCCAAAGTTTTCACACCATTTCACACAAAAGTCACGGATAAAGTACCTTTGTCTTATCAAATATCTCTTCGTTTGGATGTTGCAGTGTGTTTGGGATGAACAGACCTTTTAGATCACTAGAACCAGGACCAATGGAATACTAGTTTTAAAGAAATAATTTATAAACAGTGTTATGCATAACAGGATATTAAATTAAAAGATTGAAGCCAGCTGGTTTGATCATCAGCAGGACCACACTGGTAATGTTTACCTGTACAGAATGACTTTAGACCGGATTTTATTTGTTTATATGTCATAGTATAATCAACTATTTTATTTGTTTATATGTCATAGTCTAACCAACTATTTTTATTTGTTTATATGTCATAGTCTAACCAACTATTTTATTTGTTTATATGTCATAGTCTAACCAACTATTTTATTTGTTGATATGTCATAGTTTAACCAACTGTTTTATTTGTTTATATGTCATAGTCTAACCAACTGTTTTATTTGTTTATATGTCATAGTCTAACCAACTATTTTATTTGTTTATATGTCATAGTCTAACCAACTATTTTATTTGTTTATATGTCATAGTCTAACCAACTATTTTATTTGATTATATGTCATAGTCTAACCAACTATTTTATTTGTTTATATGTCATAGTCTAACCAACGTTTATTTGTTTTTATGTCATAATATAACCAACTATTTTATTTGATTATATGTCATAGTCTAACCAAATATTTTATTTGTTTATATGTCATTGTCTAACCAACTATTTTATTTGTTTATATGTCATAGTCTAACCAGCTATTTTATTTGTTTATATGTCATAGTCTCACCAACTATTTTATTTGTTAATATGTCATAGCCTAACCAACTATTTTTTATTTTTTTATATGTCAAAGTCTAACCAACTATTTGATTTGTTTATTTGTCATAGTCTAACCAACTATTTTATTTGTTTATATGTCATTGTCTAACCAACTATTTTATTTGTTTATATGTCATAGTCTAACCAAATATTTTATTTGTTTATATGTCATTGTCTAACCAACTATTTTATTTGTTTATATGTCATAGCCTAACCAACTATTTTTTATTTTTTTATAGGTCAAAGTCTAACCAACTATTTTATTTGTTTATTTGTCATAGTCTAACCAACTATTTTATTTGTTTATATGTCATTGTCTAACCAACTATTTTATTTGTTTATATGTCATTGTCTAACCAACTATTTTATTTGTTTATATGTCATAGTCTAACCACCTAAAGCAAAATTGAATGCAGGTATTATTTCATATGATCAGTTATTCTGGATTTCAAGATATAGTCACCTACAAATTAACCTTCATGTCTCCAATGCTGCTTTGAGGTTAAATCTGTTATGAATTTGGCCTATTAAGTCAAGGCCTACATGCAAATGTGAATCCATTGTTTCATACAGTCTAATGACTCTACCAAACTTTAACTTCACATGAATGATTATAGCATCACATGTGGGATGACATCCATGGACCGACCGTTTGTCCTTCAATTCATTTTGCATGCATTGTTAACATGTTATCTGAGGTCATTCGTAAGTCAAGTGTTTATCCTAGAAATTAAACTGTTTTGCTCATAAGGATCTGATGTAAATGGTTCTTAAGTCTGATATGGTTCTGATTGAGTTTCGTGTTGCATCTGAGCGACTGACCTGACTGTCTGTGCTAGACTAAGTTGTTCAGCCACTTTCATTGGTGAACCCCAGAGTTTTAAAATATCTTTTTCCTTTACAAAATATTGAAAGTGGTATAGAATTAATACCTGGGCTGATACCAGTAATTTGTTATGAAATCCCTTCCCTGCTGCCTTCTGGGTTGTATCTAATGAAACTGGTTTGTGATCCATGGTTACACGGTATGCAAGGTACTGTGGCCTCTGACTGGCGCCCCCAGCAAAGAAATCACTATATAGGGATCGCCACCAACTAAGGGCTGGATAGCTGAGTAGGTAGAGCTTAAATCCCAGAAGTCACTGGTTTGAATCGCAATCTAGCCATAAATTTCCTTGATTTTGTCCGTTGTCTAAAAATTACCCCCGTCAGTTTTTCATTATTCATTTACTTACATAACCAGTAACTTTTAACGGTTGACAGCATTTTCATTTCTCAAAAAGGCTAAGTGGTGTTGAACACAACTAAGACTGTTAGACGTAGATGACGTATCAAAATCACATTTTTTGCCTAAAGATAATCCTTGAAAATGGGTGGAAAAAAAACCCCAAACCCTTTCCCCTTTTACAGTTCTTCTAAAATATCCTCTATCTGGTAAAGAAAATGTTTATTCATTTTTTTCATATGACTTTTTTTTATATTTTTTATTTGAAGGTTTTATCACACAAGACACTGACAATGCTACTGGAGTCAGACCCATCGTTGGACGAGACCACTCCCATCAGCTCAATAGCAGTAGTCAAACACCCCAAGATTATCTTTGCTTACATAAAGCATCTCTGGAAAGATGGGAATAAGGTGAGAAGGCAATTTTGGAATCAGTAATTTAAAAAAGAAAAGAAAAGGCCCCAAGCAAGTTGATGTATTTGGTTCCTTGTCTTTATGTGGTTCTTTGAAACCATGATATACAGAACCCTGTGTGTCAGCGAATGAACGAACGAATAAAAAATTGAGGAAATATTGTGAAAGTTGTCATGATAAATATGTTTGAGTAGATTTTTGAAGGTTAGGGAAGGAAGTTGCACATTAAGATTTTTGTAGGTTATTCTGGAAGGCCACTCCTGTTTGATAAAAAAATAAAGAAAGGAACTTTGGAATACAGAAAGGAAACGAAAGTGTATTAGACTTCAATGCAATATTAACATTTCAGTGTTAATGGGTGGGTGTGGGGGGGGGTGAGGACCAAGGATGGGGAGGGGGATGGAGGGCAAAGGTGTAATATAGTTAAGAAATTAATAATTCCCAGCTCTTGTCTATTCGTTCGTTTGTCACATCTCAGGGTTGTCCTGTAGGAAGAGCAACAGTGCTGGACAGGAACTTTGAGGAAATATTAATTTTAGCTGCTAAGGATCAGTCTGAATATAATTTTAATCACACTGGACAGTTTTATGTATACCCTGTGTAAGGTATTGTCTTGTGCATGTTGTATTCAGAGTTGCCGGTTAGCTTCCAGACGCCCCAACATAGATTGAGGAGGGTGACAGGAGGGGGGGGGGTGATTGTGGGATTGGGGGAAGCCAGGTGTTAACACCAAGGATATCAGTGTCATGGAACATGCCCTCATGAAAGTTATTGTGAAAATTGCTGGGGTTCCATAACTCACTTCCCCTGGGTATGGGGGGGGGGTTCCTGCTTTTATAAGGTCCATTTTCCTCTTCTCACGAGTTTGAATTGACTTACACCAGTACCACTCTGTACTTGAATACTATGTGAAGTTAGCTCTATATATTGAA
>JAIPMN010127833.1:0-13451 GCA_020650975.1 Apostichopus californicus | reverse complement strand
TTCTCCCACCATATCAAGTATATTTTCAGGTGATTTATACCAGAAGATATAGTTTTGGGGTGATTTAAGGCTTAGGTGTCCGAAATTCGAAGTGTCCATGCTACTGTTTTGACTGTTTTACGACCGAGTCTTCTTAGAGAAGGATTAGTTAGTTGTTCGAATGTGAAATTAGATTTTACAGTTGACACTCAAATACGTTATCTGCAAGTGCCACTTCTTAACAATGTCAGATTTGTAATTTTTTCAGACTACCTCGTGTGTGAGAGGTTTTGCTAGACTTTGGTGCTTTTGACTTAACGTTATAAGTTACCCATTGATGATATGCTGGTTAAGATATAAAGCATACATTTTGTGCTATATATGCATAAATAAAACAAATTATGTATTATTTTGATAAACTTGCTTCATCATCGTTCTGTTATTTTATTTTGTTTCTCATGGCCGACATCTTTTGTTTTGCATGTTTTTTCTCTCCTGTTTTATTAGGGCGCAATGCATCACGATACTTCCGGCCTACAATCAGAAGGTATTTTACTTTTAATACAACACAATTGTATATCAAAATATTTATAAATATTAAATATATATAATATATACCAATGTTATTTTCACCTGATGAAAATACAGAACAAATATCTAACTTCATTATTCGTTCACATGGTTTGTATTATAGATATGGTGGTGCAATTCGGAATTCCCTCCACTTTGGCAACGATTCCCAGCCGATCCCAAATATTCCCGACGTTTGCCAAACCGTAGCACCTTTACCTCCAGATACAAGAAGTATGTTTACAACAATTCCGAATTTCTCTTCATTATTACAATGTATTATTATTAATATTATTATTATTGATAAATGTAAAGTGATGTTTTTCCTAGTTTCTGTGTATATCGTTGCAATTAGTTTATTTTGGATTTGGCTATTTACACAGATGTACAGTTTTATCTTCCTATTACATGGTTGACAGTCTTTTAGGCTGTATACTATAGTCATCATATTTGCTGCCTTTGAAACAGACGCATATGTTTAGATAACTCAGTGACTTTTTGTTTGAAAGCATATAACTTTATGAAACCATCGCCACAAGAACTGTTTCCTTTCTCAAATGACAGGTGTGTTTGGAGTTTGGAACTTTTACACCATAAGTTGATCCCAATTAGTGAATCAGTATGAGACGGATAGCAGTTGACCAAATAATGCATCGATCACTTATCCTTAAATTAATTTCATGAGTTTCGTTGGAAACGTAGTTTAAGAATATGTAATGGAGTCTGTCGTTACCGCCTTCTTGTTTATATTTTCAACACCACTATCGCCATTATCCTTATCATCGACTTGGGTTCCAACAATCAACATTATAACTTTACTCCTGCTTAGGTTTATAAAAGTGGAATTTAATGTATTTATTTTATTTTTTATTACAGGTATACCCGTTGCTGACCGTGGCATCCGAGACGAGTTACTTGAAACATATGAAGAGTGAGTTGTTCCATTATTTGTATCCCTTCTGATGTAATTTGATTAAACCATAACTACCAACAGAACATGAATGAGACGTCCCGTGATCCTGTCATGTAGATAGCTTCTAGATTGTTTGATTAAATCATTATATTATTACAAGTCAGGTCAATTCAAAAGAGCTGGTGAGAATCATATCGTCGATGAGAGAAAGTTTACTTATTGGTTGTTTTATACTCTTAACATTCAGACTCCAGGAAAAAGACGACAAAGAAGAACAAATGGTCAATCCTCTCTTGTCCATCGAATTGGTAAACTATGCTGTTGTGCAAAAGAAAAGGTGATTAAAGTTCTTCTTATTTTTCGATATATAACATATTTAATGATCCTTCAACAGCATGTTTCCATACTAAGTAATACTTCCTGTTGTTTCTGACAAAGAAAAAGTCAGATTCTAAAGGGAAACATTTCTGCAATGATCAATATATATATACTGAAAATATTGGAAGCCTTGTAAAGTTTCTCTTGCCACATCTAAATAAAGTTTAGTGAAAAGCTTTTAAACACTTTTGACATCAAAATAAGAAAAGAAAATGACCAGAGTTACTTTCACATTTTTTCTTGTCATCTGTTCGAACAGTGAAAACTATCAATGTAGGATCCTTCTTTACAGTGTCGAACCAACAATATTAAATCAAATTTGATTGCAACTCAGTTCACTGTTATATTCCAATAAAGAATGATAATCATAAATAATAAATAACCATAGATGGTTAAAAACAGAAGACCGAAATAGCGAAAGTGTAAAAAATCTTGGCCAAAATCAAATCTTTTACTGTTTTCGGTAAATCTTTGAACAGAAATGTATTTCTTCCATCAATTATCTGCATGTGTTTTCAGTGCAAATTTAAGTCGAGATAAAATTGCGAACAAGTTTTAACCTGGTAAATTAGAGGTCTCGCAAAAAATCATAATGGATTATTTGAAGATTTTAATATCTCTCCTATACTTCCGGTCTATCATATCAACGTTAGCAGAAAATATTCAAACTAAAGTTTCCAACCTAGCAAAACAATTTTCAGAAACTTTTCAAAGAGATAGTAGACAAATAATAAATTAAAATGGCCTCGTTGACAAAATAATAGAAAGTATTAAAAGACGACACGGGTATTAAAGGAAAGAGGATTTATCTGTAAAGAGATGCAAATGTTGAAACGGTTAACTGCTAGAGGGATATAACAATAGGAGTTATTTAATAAAACAGTTCAATGTGGTGTAAAGGTGATTAGGAAGAATAAAATGAAAAGAATCATTGAGATCGGATGGTATATTTACCTAAATAGGCTGTTGCTGCTGTATACGGAACTTTTATTTCCCTTTTGTATTTCAACACCTGCAACATAGCAACAAGGAAGTGTGTATATTGCATTAGAGATACGAGCACAAAAATGACCCTTGTTCACATTTTATTTCAGTGAATTACTTGTTTCTTGACTTTTCTTTCAAACACTATGCAAAAAGCACAAGAACCGACCAGCAAAGAGGGATGAAGAGTGAAAATGATGATGTTACATTCAACCAGTGTGACGAATCAGCGAGTTATTCTGTTTTGCGACCCACAACTTAACGATTTATATGCCAAGATATTTCATAAAAATGTTATTTACTTTAATTCCTTATTTTGTGTTAGTTGTCAGTTGGTATTTTTCATTCCAAGGTATGCGATATTTTGTACTATATTTATAAGTTTATCATGGTGCATCGTGCGTTAAAACTCAAAATGGAAATTCTACCTATTAATTTCATGTTAAAACAATCAAATGATATATAATGTTTATGTGATTGGTTTTGCCTTATTACCTTAACAAAATAGATTTTCAAAAAAGTCCAGAGTTTTGGTAATGATTTTTTTAGATACGAAAAGTACATGACACGTCTTCAGCATATTATATTTTCATCAAATATACAGGGCAATGGTTGCTTTGTTCTACGATGCAAAAATCGGTGGGCATCGTAACCACTGTAATGCAATGAATCACTTGAAGTAACGTCAACATGTTTCGTTCATACTTTGTTGGATTACGCCGATGAGTCTCATATTAATACATATATTGTATTTTATATTAATTTTGTTCTATTAATCACTCTATTTGCTGGAATTACAGAAGATATGCGGGTAAACGATTTGAATCTTGTAATTTTGTATTTGTTTGGAGGAGTGGTCTTAAAGGACCCAGTGACAGAGAGTTTAACATTTTTGTCTCCAATTCGTTTAGTTATGCAATGTCTTAATGGCAATAAAACAGTACGAAACGTACTATACTATAACTTTTAAGCAATAGGTGGGATGATGTGATCGCGTGTAATCCTTCCAATGATGAGTGTACATCTCGCTAACTTTACACCAGACCGCATAGATACTCTTACTTGATTTTCGTAAAAACAAATTAAGTGAATTTGTTTTGAAGGACTGAGTCCCAGTTCGAAGGAACGATTGGAAATTTAAACGTAAACGACAATGATTATAGGAGAATTATGCTTGAGTTCTCCAAGTTAAAATTAAAAGATATGAGGGCGTTGTGGTCAAGTGGTTAAGGCAGTGGACTTGTGATCTAAGGATTACAGGTTCGAGCCCTGGCCAGATCATTACGTTGTGTCCTTGGGCAAGGCACTTTATCTCCATTGCCTCTCTCCACCCAGGTGTATAAATGGGGACTTGCGAGGTAACTTGTAAATATAGTTGCGTGCTCCGGTTTGTGGCTGCACCCTATGGGAAGTCCCCCAGGGGACACGTGGCTGTGGTGCACTGTGGTGCCCCAGGAAAGATTGTTTGAATTGTGCACACATTGGTGTGTATGTGTGACAAGTTACCAATGACCAGGGTTAAGTTACACATCCGGGACAGCAAGTTTGCTTATGAGGATGTTCATTAATCAAGAATCAAGAATCAATAAATTTTTTTCTTAGTTTAATTATGCAATAATTGAACGCATATACAGTATGGCGTTGTTATGTGTAATGAGCACGTAGGCTATACCAACATGTTGCTTAATAGCGTGTTTGATAGTCCTGTTTAAAACAACTAAGAGAACCAGACAAGACTTTGTAAATCCGTGTTTCAACAACGGTTGTAGCCATAATACAACGTATTGTACTCGTTGTTATTAAGAGAGCTTACGTGGCACTGCTCCACAGTTACTTGAATGCAGCACATGATATAGAATATTATAAGCATTCTATGCTTATGTAAATACAGACATACCAGTATAGGCTTAGTTTCGCTTTAATAATCAAATAGTTCAAAGTACAGTTGCAATAAGCTTCAGTGATTGGCAGTTTCGTTTAAGCGTTCGCTGAATACGATATTACAACTGCCAAGCAATACAATTCTTTGTTCTATTGTTAATTTTGGTTTCCGAAAATCCCGCCTTACTTTACGAGAAGTTCTTTCTTAAAATAAGGTAAGGTATTATCACGCCAAATGATAATTTAAATGATTAACAATATTATCATCATACTAGTAGTATTATTGTTGTTACTATTATTGAATTCTGTGAGAAACAGCGGATTTATGTCCTCGCTGTCTTTGAGTTTGTACTAACCTTTTCCTTCAAAGCCACGCACATCATACAGTATTATATGTTTCACGCAATTTAATATGAACGGAATGATATTAGTAATGAATCCCTGTATCGATTTCAATTTTTAAAGCCCTTTTGCTAAATGTAATTGTATTTCTTCAATATTCAATACTATCTGCAATAGATGTAGGAAACCAGATATGTAAGTCTTATATTCACAACTATATAGAACAAGCAACATAATGCACTTAAAGCTAAGCCTCCATTCCTTCACCAAGTAAAGATCGAAAGATAATATTACTTATATTAGTTATATGCGTTGGGGGTATGTTAGTGTAGGTATCGCATATGACGATTATTGTGGAGTATTAGCGATATGTTTTGTTCATCCTCAAGGGAGTTTATTTGATGTCCTTTAATTTAAATGTATATTAATTTTATGGTCAAACTTTTTCTTCGTACTTTAAATGATGCTAGAAAAAGTAATGGTTTAATGTATGGATGGACAAGCTGATAGTTGTATGAATGAAAACTGGATGAATGAATACTTGATGAATAAATGCTGGATGAATAAATACTGAATGCATGGAAGAAATGGATAACAGAACGAATGGACTAATGTTCATCATGAAATAACAGTATAACTTCTTGGTATCAAATTATCAGTCTTGGTATAACACCGGGTATATGTGAACGTGTTCTAAAGAAGATGTTATTATAACTTGTGACATTGTGAAAGGTTCACTGAAAGAGCGTATGTACGCAGTTGGTGCTAATGAAAATACATTTTACGGCTTCGAATCGGTTGGTTGATTACAGGTTGATTAAATGATCAGGTCGTATCAATTCCCAACACAGTTTCATTCCCTCAACTAAGAATCCTATAACAGGCCACGCAATTCTTATCAGGGAAATATATGTAAATACACGCAACTTGTTGCTTCTGTCTGCGGTGTGAAATACAAATGAAACTATTGTGTAAATAATTATTACGTTCTCTTCGCGCTTGTATTTCGATTGTTTTATGGTTGTGCTACTTATTGCTTTGAGGGGTAAGTATTAGCCCTTATCATCTATAACTTATATCATATATATTATTCATATATAACTTATAGAGCAGTCTTTCATTACAGCATTGAGTCATTTATATACATAAGACTTGGTCAAAGTACAAGAATAGTCAACAATGTCTATTGAATTAGCATAATATGATTGGTTTAAACAGATAAACGGCGTTCTAAGTTGAAGATTAATTACAATACGTTTGCATTTATATTGCTTTATATAGAGAACAATGGTCTATTTGGTAGGCCAAAAAAGAAACCCAACGAGATCAATGCCCATGGAAGCGTTATTTTCAATTGAGAAGTTACACCGCAATATCATTTGTTTCTCCCATTTAGTAAATAAAAAATAATTCTGTTTCAAATTTTGTTAAGATATTTAAAAAACAATTCCTGGCATGCAAGTCTATCCTGCAATACATAATAAGGGTCATATTAGAACAGTTAAAACTCTTGTTTGGTCAAAGTACAAGAATAGTTATTGCTTTATATAGAGAACAATGGTCTATTTGGAAGGTCAAAGAAAAAAAACCCAACGAGACCAATGCCCATGGAAGCGTTATTTTCAATTGAGAAGTTACACCGCAATATCATTTGTTTCTCCCATTTAGTAAATAAAAAATAATTCTGTTTCAGATTTTGTTAAGATATTTAAAAAACAATTCCTGGCATGCAAGTCTATCCTGCAATACATAATAAGGGTCATATTAGAACAGTTAAAACTCTTGTTTGTCTTGGATCTTCTAGTTTGTAATGACTCTAGATATGGCTAAGAGTTTGATTGAATAAGTAAGAAGAAAAGTCAAATAATGAGTTTGCTAAACATGAATGAAGAGAAGAAGCACTCGGAAGTCTGAATCCGTTAACACTACAAGATATAAAGAACTTTGTGTATATATCATTAAATAAGAATTGTATGGTTCTTTGTACACAATACAACTACCATACAACTAATAAGCCTACATTCAACTCACAGGCAGAATATTGAAAGGAAAATATTTTCCTGTCAATATGTAAATATATAACGTATGAGCAATAAACATGGTACCTGATAACCCTCCATTTTACCAAACATTCTCGATGGGAAGATAAAACCAATGACTTAAGACCCTACCCTAAGACGAGGTAATAGCTAGGCCCCAACACCCAACATTTTGGTTGCCCGAATGCAATATATGACTATTTGTGAAAAGCAATAACTTATTGTCAGAAGGGAGTGGAATTTTGCGTATTGAAATATAGTCACCAGCCTTAATATCACCATCACAACATTACTAATTACCTTGTCATTATACGCTATAGGAATTTATGATAGTCGTTATGCTAACTTTTTGTTCCTTATTCTAATGTATCGCTTGCTTTAGTATATTTTCAATCTCTACTTTCACAACGTTCCATTGTTGTATATGCAAATTCGCACACTATTACACATAATCATAAGCTGGGATAAGGTCTACGCACGGACAATTTTTACAGCAAGGTACATTTGTGGAAATACCGTGTGTTCCGCTAGAAAAATTAAATGCTACCCAAACAGTAAACAGAGAATGGAGGCTGACAGTGAAGCCACTATCCAAGAAGTTTAAGCACCAGAAGTACGTGCTTCCTAATTTTAATTCCTTGCCCCCACGGATAAAATGAAGCACAACATCTTCGAAATTGTACATTGTAAATTGAAAATTTACATAGTAGAAATTTACGGACCAAGTGTAAAACATGTGGATAATCTTGCCAACGTCATGCAGAATACCTTTCGTTCCTGGATATATATATACAGGTGCATCCTAGTTTTCGATGTCTCATTAACCAAGAATAATGATTTGTATACGTAACAAGATGCAATTTGATTTGTGACCTTAAAAGTGTCCGTTTTATCCCGTAGTACATGTTCTGAGGTAGGTAGAGCTTATTTATGTTTCCAGTTCCATATAGGGAAGGAACGTTAAAATGATTATTTTCCTCATTCTTATAAGGTATATAGATATATCTATATATATATGTAGTAAATAAATAAAGAATAACACACCAGAAAAATTCCACTTCACGACCGGTTTCGTCATTTTGGGACTCATCAGGCGAAAGGAAGTAATCGAATCCGGGATCTTGTGACCGAAGTTCTTACCACTCGACCACAGTGATTCTACTGGTGTGTGAATGTGTATAAATTGGCTTTGTATAACTGTTATAGAGGGATTATTACCCAAGTGTTATGATTGTACAGAGTGCACCGCTGGTGCTTTGAATCTGACAATTTACACAGAATAACCACTCTTGTGTAGCAAGGGGTATATATATATATTTTAGTAAAATAACACATTGCATCATTGCTTCCTTTCGTTAAATCATGGATGTGTTATATCTCGGCTCAATAAGCACTGTCTACCAATTATGTGTATCGTTTGGTAGTATATTCTAATTTTTGTGCACCTTTCAGTAACAAGTTTTTCAAGGTATTATACAAGAATAATTCTGATTGTCGTTGCCCCACGCTCTTTCGTGAAACCAATTTTCGGGCTTTAATGAACTAGTGTATCAAGTATAAATTGATGACATGACCTTTACTACGGAGTTATTGTAGGATTCTAAGACTCTAGATGAGTTTAATCTATTGAGGATATATTTTATGTTTTCGTGTAATGGTGCCACAGTAAATTCCATTTTCATGCTTTATTCACGTTGCAGGTATGTTGTAAGGCCAAATTATTGCATCTTTAAACAAGCTGTGTCTCCACAATCCAGACCAATGCACCAATTATATATCGACGAAATAAAATCATTATCTTATATCGAATCTACTATATATCGTATAGGTTAAAGTACCACTGCACTTGGTAAGTCAGTACCGCAAAAATATATTTGATGTCTTAAACGATGCACGGCGAAGACGAAACAATTTTCTTTCGGTTTTGAGATTACAGAGCTATATGCATCTCACCTAAAAGTCGACTCATACATCATAAAATACACCATAATCGCAAATGCCAAATCAACACGCTCCCTGTTGGCAACGAACGGCACAACTACAATTTGCTTCAATAACTGAAGTCAGTATTTGGCATCCTAATACAAAGTTCAACGACAACAAGTATTGTGCACACAATGAAACCTAATCTACGTTAGTTGTAATGCTCAATAAGTAAGTATAATACAATATCAACAAGATCAGGATAGTCTACTCAACAAGGGGTTAAAGTGCACGTCATTAAACAAATGTTTGGAGCCGTTGTTTAACTTTATAGCACAGTATTGGTTGTTAGAATACTTCTGCAGAAACTCGGCCATTTGGCTAGGATCATGTTTAGTATCTGTTCCAGGGCCGGGTCCCAACATGTGGGGGCCCTGGGCACCGTCTTGTATGGAGGCCCTAAAACACTGATTGGGCTCTTTAGAAAAGTAAATATGAGATATCATCTTCTTTTCATATAAAATGGACATACAGTAGATGCTAGTCACACATGTTGTTCTGTTGCTGTCAATTATGGCAAGTTACACGCTCCTTAATTTATGTCTGGCCAAATTCCCCCATACATTGCGTGAATCCGTTGTACCTCGAAGATAAGATGAAATTTGTCTCATATCGGTATAATTGGGTTTTGTTTTCCCATCATCATACATAGCGTAAATTTTTGTTATTGAAAGTATGGTAGTGTTAATTCTGGTTTGCTATCGCATATGAAGTTTGGATTATTATAACTTAGTATGACTTAAAAATGTTATTTTCTAATATTCTATCCTTATTTTCCCCATAGGCATAACTACTTTTAGTAGCAAGGTATACAACCACAAATTGAAGTCTCCACATGTATTAAGTTAATCCATGAACCTCTGTCCCTTTCATATTTTGTTTTTCTCTTTATCTTTACAGTGAGTACTGATAATCATAACCCAAACAAAATTGCAAAAGATGGACACTATCTCAACGGTTTTATTCTTTGTAGGTCTTCTTGTGCGTGTTTCAAGTGAGTTTAAAATTAACTTAATGAACATAGTTAAATGAGTTACGTTATGTGCATATGTTATATGAACTTTTATGCAAGGGACCATCATCAATATCCTGCATCTGTGTCTCTTCATCGGAATGTTCAACTTCTATTTCAGTATATATCATATCATAAGTAAGGCTTCCGGGCCTACCCAGCTATAGACATTAAATTCATCGTTATTCCCCCCCCCCCCCCCGATGACCACGTCTATTCTCCTTGTGCAATATTCCTACATCACTGTTTAGTCTACAATTTTTTTTCATACGATCGTTTCATAATATTATCTACAAATGATTACTTGATAATATTACTGCATTAGGGAAAGACGGTATGATGTACATTCCGTTCAAAACTGACAAACTTCATTAATTTGTGAATATATATATATTGATTTAGTATGACTTGAAAACACTTGTTTCTAGTCGCTGTAACTTCCAGTTCATTGGGGGGAGCGGACCCCTCAATGGCTTCGATTGTGGTTAAAGAAGGGGAATCTGCGGAAATATCTTGCACGATGAAGGAAAGCAACGTTGCATATTTCTGGAAAAAAGGAGGATCTCTCGAAAACAGCACTGACGTTGCTTCTTTCATCAAAGGCATAACTACAAACAACCCTGACCAACCTTATACTGCAACAGAAAATGGTACACTTATCATTAAGAAAGTAAGCCTTAACGATGAAGGAAAATATATTTGCAGAGTAACTTCGGAAGAGATCAGTTGTCACGGCGAAGTAATTGTATTTGTACAAGGTTAGTTTACCCTAGTTAATATGTATAGTGGTCAGAGGTACAAAAAACCAAATGACTCATTAATAAAGACGGGAGAAATGAATTGCAATATTTCTTAATGTTATAAGTTTGTTCTCAATTTATACGCAACTTTTACACATTTTGTTTTCGAATAGCCTACATGTTAATGCAAAGAGTTGCAGCGAAAAAGGAGGTAACATGGAATGTCTACATGTGTTTCAAAATGTTCAATTTATATCAATTATAGCTAGGTCGGGTGAGCCAAAACAATACCAATATTTATAGTATATGAAATAGGTAATTAAAAACCTACAACAATATAAGCTAAGCTATAAAATTAGCAACTTGTTACAAACAAAACCACTATGTTTTTCTCATATTTGAGAACTCTTTCCGTGGTTGTTGAAACATTTCAGTGCATTATTCCCTCATGTCAATAGCTACAGAATGGACATTTTAAATGCACTTTTCTTCCCATCAAAAGATAATATTATGGTTAGTATTGTTGTCTGAATTATCACTACATATAATGCTGACGCCAATGCGTATCTTAACGCAAGAACCTCCTCACAACAATGTTTATCTTCAAATATGTTAACCTTCAGTTATGATTATTTTTTATTTAGCTGCTCTTCAAGACTTTCAGCTTACAATTGAATATTGCGAGCCTGAGAACAGTTGTGTGATAAGCACTGAATCTACGAAACCAACATCGTTGACATGTAAAGCCACCAATGCGTCACCATCGATGAAATTGAAATGGTTTAATGGATCTCGTGAGATAAAGGATAATATCGAAGAAAACAGTTTGACAAAGGAATCACCGAAAGAAATCTCAAGTACAATTAAAGACGTCTACAAAGCTCCTTCTACGTTAACATGTCAAGCTGTAGATTTCAAGACAAGCAATGACGATGGAATGTTTGCTCATGTCCAATTCCGTACCCCTGGTAAGGAGATCAAACAATTTGAAATTATCTCTTAGACTTTCCACGCTTTAACATTTAATCGAATTTGTTATTGTATTCTTAAGTTGCCTTGATAAGTTCAATGTTGTTGATCAAATACCTTTCAATTATATACTATTGTTATAGTCTTTCATTGTCTTGACAGTCCCAGCTTCAACTGCAGACATATCTCCGAGGTGGATTGTGACCGCCATTTTGTTTATTGTAGGATTTGTAATTTTGTTTCTAATTGTAATCTTCATCACAGGTATGTAGCTAGTTCAATTTGCAATAATGAATACTTTCTTCATTTATAAATGAATAATTCAAACACTAGAGGATGCAAGTTTATAGTAAAAGTGTACTCATCATTAATGTGCTTAACTAACAGAAACATCAGAGATTTTTTTTTTATTCTCAAGGCTATAGTTTATGTACGTAAATTAACATAGTTCCATCAACTTAATTGGTAGGATTGAGTTTACACAAACGTTCTCTAATGTTCTTCAATTAATATATACAATTTATATTTATATTGCAGTCTGGCCAAAGATACGGAAAGGGAAAGATGTTGAAACACAGTAAGCAAGTGTTATACTTCTTTAATAAAACTATAGCTTGTCGAGTGCTTCATTATCACTGCAAAATAACGTAATGGTACTCAACAAAACTGAAGAAAACAATAAATTGATCAAGTTTCAAACCAAAAACAGTTTTAAGATTAGTAGTGATTTGATCGCTATTGGTTAACATAAGCATTACCTTGATTACTGTTAACCAGCGGATATTACTATCTGTAAAGAATGCATGTCAATATTTTTTGTAGACTATAAACTCTGCGTATGTTCGGCTTAGCTAGTAAACTAATCTAAGCATATTCTACGGTTCTTTAATAGTGCTATACATTTTCCCAATACTATCCTCCCACTAACCCTACTCTCCCTTGCAATTATCATGACAGTGATTTATATGGACTCAATTTTATTAACCAAAGAATAAAAAGCACGTGTAATTTACATACTTTCATTTCTATTTTGCAGGAACAGTGCAGAACGAGAGTCCCTGCTGGTAAGCAATTGCCAAAAATACGTACATTTAGCGAGTGATATACCATCGTGTACTCGCTTATTCGATTCAAGAACATAATTTTGATACGTTTAAACTGCAAGCGAGAATATTTCTCCAAATTGTTCCTGCTCTGATCGTTTTAAGCTTTCTTTCTCACACAACGGTTTAAACCAGGAAAATGATAAGCATGACTGGTAAACAAAGGCCTGTTAAAATAAATGGAGGTTTCATCATTAGATATTCGAAAATACTTTTCAATTAGGAAATTTAAATCACCCTATGTTAATAATTGAAACAAAATGTAAGTCACGATTATTATATATCATTATGGATATCATTTAACACGTTTTTACTTGTTGAATTAGTTTTTTCTGTTTGGGAGTTCTCACTTCCTTTGCCGTACATGCTTTTGAGAGAGTCATCTACAAAAACCGAGGCTTCTCGGCCGTTTTGGTGACGAACATTAGTAGCATTCTTTTACCAAGATCATGTGTCGTAACTATTTTCTTTTGAATGGACTTTATCTTTACACCGTTAAGTCACGATGTAAGGGAAGTAAGGATTGAGTGTGGATCAAGTTGTTTGGTATTCCTGCCC
>JAIPMN010127797.1:0-10490 GCA_020650975.1 Apostichopus californicus | reverse complement strand
TATATAGTGGGTAATGTTATTAGGGAAAGCATTAGACATATATGTGAATTTAAAACTAGATTTTATTTATTTGTACACTTCTATAGAGGAAATAAAAGCAGGTATGCAAGGGATATGTCACTCATTAACTGTTCCAGAACGGGCACCGATTTATTTTGTTTCATATAGTTGTCATGGCAACGAAGCAGGAACTGAGTTAAATTATCATCTTTTGTAAATCGTTACATTAGTGAGACTAACAGGGCTTGAAATTGCCGACGGCAAAAGCTGTCGTGCCCTAGCTGTTTACCGTGGTGCCCCTGAAAAGCATACGCCTCGCCGACGACAAGACTTTGCCGTCATGCCCTTTATGTTTTGCTGTCGGTGCCTTGTACATTGCTTAATTGCGAGTAGTGCACTAAGTTACACTATAGAGTAACCCCAACAGCTCGTGGAGATTTTGTTTGATTCATCCTTTGCAATGCAGTAGCCTATGTTTTACACTTTCGGCGGACAATTATATATATTATGCATACATTACAAACATAGATGTCGTTGAGATCGTTCGTTATGCTTCCTTCGCAAGGACTTTACTATTCGACGGCCTTTTTACTTCTTCAGTAAGTCAATGGGACTTTGAGTTAACTGTGTGCAATGGAAATCAAACAGTAAAATCCTATTGCTTTTGTACCGTGAAACTTGGACTGCTTAAGTCGATTTAGGTCCCTGCATTCAGCTACAAACTGGGCGGTAATCATAGAAATATAACTTCAATTTCTATGGTGGGAATGTTAATACGAAATGCACCCGTAGAAATAGTAACCTCCACTTAAGTCGACAATTAGTTGTAAAAGGTAGTTACGTATCATGTAGAGCATTTACCGTGAGGCTATTAATTGCTGAACGATCGCATGTGTAATAAAAAACCCATCAGATTTTGTGGAAGGTATGTGCCATGTCTTGAAGAGGGAATGTAGTATATTTCGTACACCGTTGCTGTGGCGATGAATGGAATGTTTTAACTTCAAGTGCTCTTCATCGGTAGAGTGTTTCATTTTTTTCGGTGGTGAGTGATTTTATCCATACACGAAACGATACATGATTACAAGAAAGGGCATCTTCTTATATGAGATGGCTTGACGTTGATCACGATACATTGCCTAACGATCGCAAATTTTCGTCACCAACCCCCCTCCCCCATTCCCATCTTCTCTCATATGCGATTTGTAGTGCTAACAAAACTCTAACAAAACTGTTTGTACATAGACACAACGTTTTATGTTTATCAGTACATTTATTAAACGTTTAATGCATTTGTTACACAATCGCAACCCTTGTATCATGTCAATCGGCACATACCACTTAAGGAAAGGGGTGATTGATGACTTATATGTACTTATGGGTAAAAGTTGCTTGCGCTGCCTTTTATACTTTATAAGATTTTATAAGATTGCAAGTTTTCGGTATATCTGATTCACTATTTTGGCCTGATTAGACACTTTTAATGCGTAAAAATTGCATCGACCATCAATGCCGTCGGTGAACTTACTCAGATTCATTTTTGCCGTCATGTCCTTCCCATTTTGCCTTCATGCCCATTTACAATTGGAAAATACCAATGGCAATTTTGCCGCGCCCTTTTTGAGGCTCATGTCAAGCCCTGGACTAATATGATAGTGAAAGAGATCTTTGCTAATACACTAACGCGGTATTTGTATACAGGAAATTAGAATTCCCATATTAATAATTGAGGACGCGATTTCATAGGCATGCAAACGGGGGAGTAGGGTGTCACACACTTTAACGTATAAGTTACTTGAAACTTCTAATACATTTGGACACTGTTATTGTTCAATGTTTCAATTGTGTATGTCAAGTCTTAATAACACGATGTTAGATTATACATAACTTCCTTCTCCATAAAGGACAAGTAGAGATATTGATGTCTTTGTTCTCTATACTGTTGAAAACAAACATACCTAAGAAAGTGGCTGGAAACAGGACATATGAACCGTAGATTACAAAACTGACATACTCTTACGACATCGTAAATGTGATCACGTGATAATGATATGTTTTGTGTAGTCTTCTAGTTTTAAAATTGAACTCTATAAAGTAATTCCAAAATAATGTTTAGTTTTTTTTCTATTATCAAATTGGATTTCATGTTCGATGATGTCGTCACAGATGTTGAGTATTCTATTACTATTATTGATCTGAGCATCGAATACTCGACTATCATGATTTGGTTTCTTAACGTAGTCCAATATTTGTTCATATTTGATTTGTTTCACATGTGTTATTTATGATAAGTTTACAATTGAGTCAGTTGTATTATTGCGATAATAGCAAGTCTAAACTGATTGGTTACATAACTCAGAAGATAATGGTTGTAAACTGATCAGGTATAAAACCGAGATGATAATGCTAGTAAACTTGTCGGTAATCTTTCTGAGATATAATGATTGTAAACTGACCAGCTATATAACTGAAATGGTAATGATAGTAAAATGATAGATTAAATTAATGTGAAGTATCACTGACGGCCAACATCATTTCGGTGAATATGATGTTTACGATTTCATTCCAGACTAATAAAAATTAAGTATGCACTGATAATTACATTAGTCTCTTTCATTTTATTCATACAGTTTGGAATTATAGCAACCCTTTTTGTCGTCTGAATTTACAGACCGGTGGATGGCAGGTAAGAGATAATTCACCTTTATGGCAGCTACTGCTGATAAAACCAGTCCGCTCTCTGTTTTTTTTTTCATTCACATTCATTATTAATACAAATATAGTGATAACATTTGTCGATTAAATGTACTTAATTGCCGTCAATATTAGCAGGATTTTTTTCTTTTTTTGTAAGAGGGGGGCTTTGTAGTATGTATAAAATATAAAATGTTTAATACAACATGAATTCCATATCCCTTCCTCTTGCTTCTGCAGCAGAATTTTGGTCTTATTTACTTCCTTCTGACCCTGAATGTAGCCCCGTGTTTCTCTCATTACTCAAACAACTACTTTATTATTCAAACAATTCTCCTCAAGTACATAATAATAACAATGCAAACTATTGAGTAAGATTAAAGTATAAGGAACGAAATCAATATAATCGTGTTTTTAGCTTCACTCCTCCGTCCATAGCATCCCATTAAAACTGTTATATTATTGATGAATTATAATTTTTAATTAACTCTAAAACGCATTTCGTGGCAGGTGTACTGCATGCAAAAATACATTCGAAGAATATCGGAATTCAAATCGCTGTGCAAGAAAGCACGAGAAAATTGAGAGATGGGAGCTGTAGAAGAGAACAGAAGGGACGGGGTGTTGAGAGCATTGTTTTCCTGAATATCATTCAGCACTAACAACACTGAGTTCAATACTGACACACTCTATCACTTCCATATCAGTGATACCGTTGATATTACAAGTATTGTAAATTGGCCTTTGTAGCCAAAAGGTATACCTTTAGATTTCAGGTTTGTTACATTTGTGCAATAGTTAGATGTATTTTCCGTGTCTGGGTTGTGAATGTACATCAAATGAGCTTCAAGTTTGGATTCCGATAACCGTATAATGTCATGAACAATGTAAGTTTTTTTTAGTTTATGTTCATTTAATTTCGGTAAAATATCAGCCATAGTACATACAACATTCGTGTAACAGTCATTTTAAGCGACCCTGTAGATTAATAGTTGCCCGCATAGCTGCCGCGTATAACTGCCGCGTAGAGCTGCCCCGTATCGCTGCCCCCGTATTGCTGCCCCCATATAGCTGTTCCCATTGAGCTTCCCCGTTAAGCTGTCCCGTGAAGCTGCCCGTATAGCTAGCCTTGTATAGTTGCCCCTGTATAGCTGCCCCGTATATTTGCACCCGTTAAGTTGCCACGTCTAGCTATCCCGTATAGCTGCCCCAAATATCTTCCCATGTATAGCTGCCCCTGGATAGCTGCCCCCGTAAATCAGTCCCATATAGCTGCCCATGTATAGCTGCCATGTATATTTGCACCTGTATAGTTGCCTCGTCTAGCTACCTTGTATAGCTACGCCACATAGCTGTCACGTATAGCTTCCCAGTATAGCTGTCATGAATATCTGCCCGTACAGCTGTCCCGTATAACTATCCTTGTATCGTTGCCCCTGTATAGCTGCCCCGTATATTTGCACCCGTTAAGTTGCCACGTCTAGCTATCCCGTATAGCTGCCCCAAATATCTTCCCATGTATAGCTGCCCCTGGATAGCTGCCCCCGTAAATCAGTCCCATATAGCTGCCCATGTATAGCTGCCATGTATATTTGCACCTGTATAGTTGCCTCGTCTAGCTACCTTGTATAGCTACGCCACATAGCTGTCACGTATAGCTTCCCAGTATAGCTGTCATGAATATCTGCCCGTACAGCTGTCCCGTATAACTATCCTTGTATCGTTGCCCCTGTATAGCTCCTCCTGTACAGCTCAAGCGTATAGTTGCCTCGTCTCGCTACCTAGTATAGCTGCCCCTGTATTTTTGCCCATGTATAGCTGCCCGTGTATATTTGTCCCGGTATAGCTCGCCCGTATTGCTGTCCCTGTATAGCTGCCCACATAGAGCTGCCCCTGTATAGTTGCCGCCGTATAGCTGGCCCGTATATCTGTACCCGTAATGTTGCCTCGTCTAGCTACCCTGTAAGCTGCCCCCATATTGCTGTCCCTGTATATCTGTCACTGTTTAGTTGCCCGTATAGTTATCAGCTATTCTATATCCAGATTAGTATTAAAATGACTGACGTACAACTGAATTACATTTTGCTAATAATATAACACTGTTCTCTCTAATAGCTTCCTGAGATTTAAAGAATCTCTACTGTTTGAATATTTATTTATGAAGGTAAATGTTTTTGTGACGGTTGAAAGTACACTACTGTATATGAAATTTAACACATTGTGTTTTTAGGTTTGAAATGAGGATGACCTGGTGACCGATTCAACATTGTTTTTCTTTGTATGGATTTAAAATTATATCAGAAACTAGTTTTCATTGCCTATAAAATGTGTGATGGTAAATTGTTTCACACAAACGGTGCGACATGGCTAAAAGCTTGCTCACAGACTCGCTGTATACAAACACAATGTTCAACAAGACCACCCACATGGATCTGATTATTTTTTCAAGATACTGCGTCACAGATATAAATATTCTAAGCCTTTACAGTATATTGTTTTATGTATATTGTTAAAAGCATCTTAGATGTACAATAAACTCTCCTTTGGAAAAACTGCATGATCCGTTTAAAGCAATGGTTGGATGGCAAGACTAACTTAACGAATGTAGCATTAACATATCTGGTTCCGCTTACAGTATCAACTTAATCGCCATCCAATAGCACTCAAAAGTTACACTCGGATAGATGCTTGAACTCATGAGAAACGTGGTTGCTTTTTAACCAGCATCGGAACTTAAATCAGACCTATCACATAGTTTATAACATACGTACATATACTAGCCTTACCTGCTTTTACATGTAATAATTGGGGCTGAAGTTGTTTCTATTCTCATCGCACTGCTGAAGCTAAGCGGTCAGTGCCATAGGTCCTACTGTAATATTGCTATACCGTTGAACAAATAACATGTACATTTTTTCCGTAAGAAATATCTAACACGAATCTATTAAAAAGTCGCATGTTTTGTTCATTTCATATCCGTTATCACCAGTATATATATATAAAAATATGTACATCAATACGAACGTAAAGATAAGAAAGGAAAAGTTAATAAATACTTGAAAACTTATATTACTAAAAATAATCTCAAAAATGGTTTAAGTGATTCTGTTTAAATACACTTTAAAGCAAAGCAAAAAAAAGTAATCGCTGAATAGCTTTATTCCAGTTTTTGGGCAAAATATGAGGATTATGTAAATTTATATTGTACTTAACTAAAATATCCTTAAGTGCAGGATACAGTGGGATACAATAGGAATTGTCCAAACTGTAAATGTGGCAGATTACAATTTTGAGAATTTTTAATTTGATTATTTCGATTTGATACACCGTTATTGATGATCGAATTATCCCTCGCGATTAAAATGGTATAATCAATGCTATAACTGAACATCACCTTTGATAAAGAGTCTGAAACTAGAAATATCAATTGTGGTTATCTCCATTTCAATTGAATCTTCCTAATAAATGATCACTGTTCCTTGAAAAGCTTCAAGGGATTTGAAGGATCACTTGTTTAAATTAATATTAATCCATATTAGTGTAAACGTGACTAACATAAGTGTGTGCCTCCAAGCAGGCTTATATATATATATATATATTGAAAGGACGGATGTGTGTTTAATTTGAAACCACGAAACTGATTATTATGCAGCTGTTCTTCAGCGTGGTAATGCTTGCCATTATGTTGGTCACTTGCACATATGGAAACAAGAGGAGCTGCTTGTATTACTCCATTTCAATGGTTTCGATCTTAATTTGTTCTTGGTTGGTGGGAGGATTATTGTATTAGTGTTTATTGGGAATAAATTAGAAAATAGAAAGAAACTCTGTAGTATGGGTAGCTCTACTAACCCGCTTCGTCGTCCTGTTGTGCGGATACCATGGTAACTAAAACGTACGCAATCACTAACAATATATTACATTGCAGTACTCTTGTGTTTTTTTTAGGTAATTTCCATTCAATTTGATGCACTCTAACATGTTAGGAAAAGAAACCATTAAAGTACGTGTTAGCCAAAGGTCAACTTAATGGTCACATTTTAGGTTTTCATTGAACTTTCAAGAAACCTTTCGGTACCACTCTCTGTACTCACAGCACTATTAATAGAGGGCAGTATTATGAGAAATATTCAAAAAGGCAAAATACTGAAGCTGTCTGAACTGAAAAAAAAGGTGTTTTAAAATATTCGTGTTAATGAAAGAGCTGTAAATGTTGCAGTTTACAATTTTGAGAATTTTGAATCTGATTTTATCTTTTTGATTCACCGTTACTGATGATTGAATTATCCCTCGCGATCAAAATGGTACAAGCAATGCTATGACTAAAACATTATTTCTGATTTTGAATCCGGAAATAAAAATTGTCAATTTTTTGTGATCTCCATTTGAATTAAATCTTGCTAATAAATTAACATTGTTCCTGAAAATACTTCAGGGGATATAAAGATCACTTGTTTAAATTAATATGTATCCATATGAGTGTATACGTGACTGACATAAGAGTGTGAGTCTAAGCAGGCTTAGATATAATGAAAGGACAACTCTTGTTTTTATTTGAAACCATAAAACTGGTTTATTCTTCAGCTGTTCTCCATCGTGGTAATGCTTGTCATGATTTTGTTCATTTAAAGAAAGAGGCGCTTCTTTTATTACTCTATTTTAAGGGATCCGATCTATTTTTTTTGGGGGGGGGGGGATGCGGGTGGGGGAAGGGGTTATTGTATTAGTGTTAAATGGGAATAAATTATAAAATAGAAATAAACACTGTAGTAGTATATGTAGCTCTACTAACCCGCTTCGTTGTTCTGTTGTGCAGATACCATAGTAACCAAAACGTATGCAACCACTGACAACATATGAATATGCAGTTATGTTATATTTTGAGATAATTTCTATCAATGTGATGCAATTTAACATATTAGGAAAAATAACCATAAAAAGATGTATCAAGTCAAAGGTCAACTTAAGGGTCACATTTTTAGGTTTTCACTGAACGTTCAAGAAACTTGTTGGTACCACTCTCTGTACTCACAACACTATGAATAGAGGGCAGTATTATGATAAATATTCAAGCAGGCTAAATAATGAAGCTGTATGAATTGAAGAAAGGATTTTAAATTATTCGTGTTACTTCCCGCGTGTTTTGAATAGACACCACTAAGCAATATACATTAGATGATCTCGAAGGATTCAGGGCCCGGGGTGGGGAGTGGAGGGGATTTGTGACTACAGTAATAGTAAGTAACTAGTAATGCGTTTTATTGTTTATAATTTATCTTCGGCTATTTGTCATATTTATTATATATTAATAATTATGTACATATATCATAAGTTAAAGGATGATATATTGCAACGTTTTGGGCCTTCCCTTCCTCATCCATTTCGTATTGTTATTGTCGCAGATCTGGTGGAGAGCTGAGGTCGCCAAATTCTACATAAACAAAGACATCATCTTATGTTGTATAAACCTAACAATACTCGTAATCGTAACCGTTTTAGTCGTCGCCGTCTTCATTGTCATCGTCGTCATCATAATCATAATCATAATAATAATCATAATAAATACATTTATATTGCGCCTAATAGAAACGTTTCTTATCGCTTAAAACCAGTCATCTCAGTGAGAAGCTCATCATTATGGCGTCACTCATTGTTTAATGACGTCACTCAGTGTTGGATGACGGGATTTAAAACTAATTTTGTCTTCCCTATGAAGCTGAAATGTATTGATGTCATTCAATGAATTGTCTGGTGGAAGATTTTGATACATTGCCCTTTTTTCTCTCATTCAAACCATGTGAAAAATGTCTCCACTTGACGTTTTCTTCTATTAGTAATCTGTTTTTTTTTTCGTTTGTTCGAACGCATCAAGTTGGGGAATGAAGTGCACAAAAATAGGCAAAACGAGCGTCTTGAAATTATCACTCCCATTTCCGCAGCAAATACACTCTCACATGTACACGAATAGGGGATTGCCTATTATATATTACGTACACATCGCGAACACACGTACCATGCCCAGGTGTACATAGTACACTCTCACACTCAAACCACCGTTCATAAACCATTCTTTGAAATCGCTAAAATAAAATTAACGGATCAACTTTACAGTTAAATGAAGCTTGAAAAGTACTTGGAACATCAAAAGATGAAACTTGGCGGAATCGATATTAGAGCAGAATGTAGTACCGAGAAGATAAGGCTTCGCAGAACTGTCCGATTAGTGTATACGCTAGAGCAGAGACAGGGAGCAGTGGGAGCAACTGCACCCCCCCTTTCCCCTCCCCATGTTTTCTTTAAACTGTTGCTTTATGTGCATGGTATTTTGTCAGTGCTCTTTTGATCTTGAATACTAGTTAGCTCCTTTAACTCGATTATAATCGTACTAACATTCAGGCCTACTGATTCAGCTACTTAGATTGGCAGATGTTATTAGCTAAATTTAGCATATAGTCTATTGCAAGCCTACAGTTGGCCACTGCGTAATAACACACATATATCATACCTAACCGCACTCGATGGAGTGTCACGAACCGTATTCACAACAACGGCGACAACGTTTGTTCTCATCCTTTATGATTCGTCATAAGTTTTTGCTCGAACAGCATGTTATGATGCTAAGCTAGCAATCGTAAGTGATACGCGTTCCTATAAATAAGTATTACATGGCTAATACACTGTTATTACGATATTTGTTTATAGACCACTGCACATCTGGCTGTCTTACAAAATATTATTTTTTTTATCGTCCATCAGTTAAGTTCGTCAAATGTATTAAAGTCCAGACATTGAACAATAAACAAAATTATCCTACTGGAAAAATTGTAAATAAGCATTATGTTTTTCTCTCTGATATAATATGTTAAAGAACATGAAAAAGAATTCAAACAGGAAACAAAATCTGCTGATAATATAATATCTTATGATTATAATGAAACTGGCAAAACATTGCACCAGATCGCATCTAAGGATCCTCAATTGTTCAAAAATTGTCTTACACCCCTACCCCATATCAATCGCAAAATGTGTTGCCCCCTTGCAAATTCCTGGCTACGTCGCTTCGTTAGAGTAGCCTGCATGCGAACATTCTTCGCGTTGGAGCTGGACAGCGTGATGTATAAACAACGAAGTGTCTACTGTTCAAACTAACATTGTGTTACACAAAAATCCCAAATCACTAATGCACTGCAAAGACTTTTTTAAAACATATTTAATTTATAAGAAATTTCACCGAATATTAAGGAAGAAATTAATATGTATTCAATACTGTATTCTGTATTCTGTACTGTTCAAAGTATATTTAAAATATTCATCCCAAATGATTAAAAAATTGTTTCTCTGTCAAACGCAACATTAGCGTTCTCATATTTTGAAAACATGTTTGGAAAATTATTGAAGGTAACTTCTAAGACCTACCAGACAAAGTCCGTGCATCTAACAGTGCATGGCGAGTCTGTCTCCTATATTGACTTATAGTGTGCTCAATGCAGATGTGCGTTTACCTGTCAGGAATAGGTTACTTCGATATTTGTGAAGATATATCATTCTAACTTATATAATATTTGCTTCGCCTTATTATATTTTGCTGAAACACAATTTCAACATATCATGAACATAATATTTCTCTTTCTTTCAGAAATGTGACAGTGCCGGTAATCTACCAGAAGAATAGGTAAGAGAGACACAGATTCATGTTCCTGTTAATTAGTAACGGTAATTTAGTAGCAGGCAAGGAGGTGTTAATTACTGCGGAACAAAGAAATGAGACAAAAGAGTATTAAACCTTGCTTCTCATC
>JAIPMN010127709.1:0-14021 GCA_020650975.1 Apostichopus californicus | reverse complement strand
ATATATATATATATATACTTGGGGGGGGGTTCGGGGGATTGGTTGCAGCTAAATTATATAGGGCAAGTTCGTATATTAAAATAGGATAGCAATAATTAGGAGTTTTACAATAAATGATACAAAGAGGGATCAGTGAAATAAAATTATTTATTACTCGAATGTACAAGATCTCCCTATAGACAAAAATGTGTCAAAAAAGATAATGTCAATAAAATAAAATGTGTCAATAAAGATTTTTAAGACATATATGTCATTTCTTACAATACTTTACAGTGTAACGCAAATGTGAACTTTGATATCACTCATAATGTATGTGGACAGTAGATTACTGACAACGAACGCCGCCATTTTACATTCACATGGCGGCACATTTGTCAAGGGATTGTTGTGATTATAGGTATTTGTTAATGCTTCTATAAATTGTGGATTGTGTTGACTTATTTTTAAGAAAAGTAGCTTGTGACGTTTTCTTGTTACCCTACGAACATAATTGACCACTGTTCCAAGGAATCATTTACTATAAATGGCATACGATTCGGGTCATTGTAATTGTTTTGAGAAATTACTGCAGAAAAATACTTGCTTTTTCAATCGTGTTGAGTATGATGTTCTTTATCTAAAACCTCGGATAAGTATCTATATAGCTAAAAATATATTTCTATAACACAGGTTGTGTCACAATGTTGACCAATCATAAGAAGCCAGCATGGCAAAAAAATTGTTGTTTAAAAGTTTTGAATACCTCTTTATATATTGAAACCAGTTAGAATAGCAGCGTCTTATGTGGATTTCGTTAATTGTTACTACGTAAAACTACGCAATTAAATTTCCAAAACGTTGTCATCATAATAAAGCCAATAATCATCGTAAAGTTGGGGTTTAGGTTTGCAATCTGGTAAACCGGTCGTTTACCAATTTATTAGCTTAGCTATGAATTAAATAGTAGTAGTAAAGTATTTACGGACCAATCATTTGATGTTAATGGTCTCCACGCTCTTACTAAATTAACTCATCATGTTACTAACATAATTGAAAAGCAAATTCCCAATCACAACATAAAATGATCAAATCGTTAAAGCTGGCTAGAAATTTGGGTGTTTTTAAAATGGATTAAAGTAAAAAAAAATCATGAATTCCAATTACCATTCAATATGTTTATGAACACTCGCTAGGCAAAGTAGTAAACACATTTATCAAATACTGCAATATGATAGCATATTTTTAATATATATAAGAACTTGCAGCGAAAAGCAAACATGAACTTTGGAATTCACCAGATCTGTAGATAGAGTACAACTGAATAGTGAGCAGCGCCATTTTATGTTAGCATTGACAGACCTGTGCAAGACATATGATTCTATGATATTGTTAATACTTTGATTTGTATATTCTTGGCGGATTAAATCTAGACTTCCTTACACGGTAAGTACGACGTGACGTATTGTTCTGCTAAATTATGTTTCCTTGCAATGAATGGATTGCCTTAACCTATATCTAGTGCTCTGATCGGTTATTGCTTACATAAAAAAAAATATATTCTGCAGTAACAGTTGATAGTTAATTGCAATGCAATATTTTGCATTATGTTTTACTGTGTTGATGTTGAGCAACCGTGTAAAGCTTTAAGTACCCGTTTTGGCATTGCTTACTGTTTTACAAAATGCGTGATTCATTGACCAATCAGACAGAACAAATAATAAAAGCAGCCTTGCTTATCATTATTATATTCCGCTTACAATGTTGTTGTAACTTGGTCGTAGTTGCATTTCACATTTGAAGTGAAAGTAGGCATACACCAAGAGATATGCCCTGTCAATTATCATAAACTTGATATCATTGATTGTTGGATTATACCTTAATATAAGGCTATAACTGGAATAGTGAAATAATTTAATTTAAATTCTACTTATATTACAACACTCCCGCAGCTTCACTTCCTGCAACTTGTGTTGATGTCTTTCCTTCAACGCTATCTTTATGTTGTGAGATTATCCCTCAACGTAAGGCTATGACTTGAATAGAGAAATATTTTAAGTTACATTCTGCTCATAATACATGCACCACACCCATTCCGGGCTTTTGACAGCTTGTGTTAATGTCTTCCCTTTAATAATGTGGTCTTGTTTATGACGGATAGGTAGTAATCATTGTAAAATTAACTTCAATCTATTAAGATTATGGCGGGTTTAGGGAAAATAATCTATACAGAAGATCATGGAGGGGTATGTCATCTACAATGTAAAGACATGACACGTCACATGTAGTGACGCCTATACCAACATGAAAAACATGTATCAATAACACAAAAATGAATCATATCACTTGAATTTAACAGTTAGTAGTGACGTTAGGTAGGACTGGAATGTACGAAGTTCCACTTGCGAGAAAACTATACTGTACTTAAAGGTAGGACAGATGTTATTTAATGCAATTGGAAAAACAATATCTGAAATGACCATGCATGAATTTAACCATATCGGCTAATGCACAATTAGCGCTTATTATTTCCATGTATGTAATATGCTATATTTCATAAACAGGGTCATGTGAATATATTTCAAGAATCCTATACCGCTACGAACGTCGTAGACAATACATTTGTATCCCATCGCTTATCTTTATATAAGGTCGGTTATAAAGTCAAAATAAGTATGCCTCTAATTAAAAGTTGGGTGGGTCGGAGAGGCCTCGATGGTCATGTCCCAAAATCCATACCGTAACGTGAAGTTCCGTACAATTGTAAAGCTGCAGGCACATGTATGTTTGGCCTATCTGCAGCAAAAGCCTTTTGTATATAGGACCATAATTTTATTTAGGCCAATGGAATAGTTGTATCTTGAGAAGAAGCGAATTACTGCATGACAGACATACTGAAACACAAGATACAAAGTAAAACGAAACTGAAAGAGAATTGCATTTGTTTACTTTTCTTATCTGATAAGTTAATACTTAACAGATCTAAAGTGGCAACTTAGCACTCAGCACAAATACAGCCATATTGTTCTGTAAAAGTTCATGACTTCATGACGTCACGAAGTCATGTGCATGATACTTAATGCAATCCAATTGGGGTAGGTTTGAAACATTAATTTGAGGTGACTGTAGCAAGACTCTACATGATCAAAATGAATGAAAATATACACGCGATATGCTTCGATATGAAATGACTGGTTAAAAAGTATGCGTATGGATTGAAATGTGTTGATACAGTTAATAATTCATAGAAAGTATCCCATGCTAAACAATACGATACTGATGCCATTTTAACAGTTGGCAACGTGAATAGATACGCATAAGAATACACAAGTATAACAAACAAGTAATAATCAGTGGAAAAATGTTGTCATTCGATAAGTGCATATTCACTAGATAGACAAAGTACATTAAGCTTATGTGCGAATAAAGAAGTTAGCATACTCCCTACATCAGTTCATATACAATACCCTTGAAAAGCATTCATAAACTTTGGTTTTCACCCATACTTTACGAAAACAGAATATTACTCAAATATAACGTTCATGCAGCTTCTTGGAGTACATATTATCATCAAATTTGGAAAGAATTAAGTGAAAATATGAAAATGCTGTATACATGTGTCATTGTTAAAGAAGAGTAATAGTAAGTAGGATAATGTAGTAAAGCTACTTGTCAATCAATATTGCTGTTATTTATCGACAGACGTTGTAGTGCACTGATGTGCCAACAAAAGAGATAATGTACACTTTATATCAGTTCACCAATAACCAAAAAACAAAGCAAACATGAACTTTGGTATCACTCATAGTACTTAAAGATTACTCACAACGGCACTGCGCCATTATTTGGGTCTTTGAAACTTAGATGAGAGGTAACAACAATTTAGTTCTAGATCAGCTAATAGCGGTTATGAGGTTTATTCATTAATTGAATTTTTATACAATAAGGTATGAGTATGAATCGATTTGATAAGTAAACAATTAAGAATTTGATACTTTCTATGGTAAGTAAAATTGTGTTACATTTGTTTTTACAAGGACAAGTATTTTATTGAAAGTATTACCGTAAATTTCATTCCATGCTCGAAATGGTTGTCATTGCAGAACTCGCTATTTAGTATAAATCTTGTAGGGTTTTATATTTCATTAACGTTTTTGACTACAGAGAAATATCTTTTTCGATTTTCTTTTCTATTTATTATGCGACTGAGTTACAAAATGCGTCACAATATTGACAGATCAGAAATGTGTGTTATCACTTTCATTAATTCATTAACTACTGAATTCTGCTAGTAATTGTCGTGTTCAACAAGGCATGTTCTCTTCATTGTAACATCCACAAGTAATTAGGCTACAGCTCAAGCTTCATTAACTCGCAATCGTGTTGTTGAGTACTCTTAAAGATATATGCCATAACATTACATAGCACAATCTTCGTCTCAAAGACAATCGTAAAACTACCCATAGAGCCAAGCTTGTCTTGATACATGGGTATTATTGTTTGTAAATGTATGGATATATGTGTGACGCTGTGATTGTAAACACGATTACCGATGTCTTCCCCTCTGTATGAGGATTGTAAATGATGATTGTCAACGAGTTATTGTTTATAGTAAAGTCCAATGATCAGTGAATTTCATTATATATAGAAGTACATATAAAATCTTAAGTAGTACAATACATGTTTAATATGTCTTTTTTATTTAATGGCTATATCCCAAAAATGAATTGAGTTTATCTGGAATGTCTTTGTAAGTCTTAGTTGGGGTCATGTGGTGGCAAAGACTCTGAAAGCTGTCGCCTTTCAGTAAATCTTGTTATCTCGTATCGAGGTTAAAGGAACCACAACATACATGCGACAGAGATATATGAATTTAATATCCTGGAATATACTGTGAAGACCCCAACAGGCAAGTGGTTCCACGGGAAGATTCCTGGCAGTCTGTAGCACTTTGGTAATATTTCTTGTTACCACAAAACTAACTTGAAGGAAGAGGAATTACAGTTCTCTGGAATGTATTCTGAACCTCAATCTGGAATCATGGGAGCTTACAGTTTTTGTTAATATAAAAAGAGTAATAGAGAAACAACTATTTTACTTTTTTTTCTTCGTTTTGCTTTGCACAACTTTTACTCACATGGGTGTAAAGCCACGCAGGGTTCGGCTTCAATTTTGTGACGGACTGTGTATTTGCACAATGGAAGTGTGACCCACACCCCCTACCTCCCTCCCCCCGCCACCTTCTAACTAGCAGACCGCTTTCACTTTCAGACATGTTGTTCACATTTTCATCATCAATTTTTCAGCCTCGTATATTAACGGATTTATATTTATACAAATTGAAGTTATTGTAACCGACGCTTCAATGCAGGGTTTTTTAAAAGAGAGATTCATTAAGACAAACATGAAAGGAATACTTAAGGTATCTATTAAGTTATCCTTGTAAGCATTTGTCTAAACAAGGAACTTATTGGCTGTAACTGGCTCTGCGAGGCTACTTTTCTTTTTTAAACAATGATGTTATTCAGACCCCGGTGAAAGATACATCTTCTCAAAAAGCAAGTAGCACTTAACACACTTACTAGAAAGACAATACACAAAGTGAAACGAAACTGAAATAAAATTTGTATTCGTTTACTTTGCTTATCTGATAAATCAATATTGAAGGCGGTGTTTTCACATAACATGTATTTGGACGATCATCTCACAGTATACAATGAAGCACGCAGTGTGTTTGAACAGATTGAAGATAATATAAAGTATCACAAACTCAAAGGTTAAAAATAAAACAACCATTCAATGGGGCGTATATAGTAATGCTAACAATAATAAAAACGAATATAATATTCCCCTGTGAAGTATAATTTAAATTAGATAAAGCATAACAAATACTTTAGAGACTAAACAGCATGTTATGAATAATATATAGACAAAGATCTTCTGGCATTGCAAAACAGAAATTAACAGATTTAGACACACAAAAACTGCTATTGTGTGAATCAGTTTTTATTTTCAGTTTTATTTTGTTGTATTTAGTATTGTGTTCAAGAAAAGACGCACACAATTATCAAAGCACGACGTTAAAACAGTTTTCTTGGCACCCTTGTCTATAATTTGTTAAGCCTTTTAGACCCCAAGGTGCCACTACGACATGCATACGTAACTTATCTATTTAAACCTAATTTATAATGGTGAAATAACATTGTTTTTCCCCAAGATATTTACTTTTAAATAGTTTTAAATATAGATGTTAGCTATTAACTGATTGTTTGAATTCAACTAGTAGATTTGGGGAGCAGCGTGCAATTAAATTTAAATGAGGAATTTGTCGGTAGACATTCCTCTCATTATCTGCAAAAGTCCTTAATTCCTCGCCAATTAGTGCTCTTGACAGAAAAAAGACTTGGCTCATATCTTAGTTTGCTTATTTGTCATGAATACATGGATAAAACTCGATGGACATGTTAAATGGGTAGAAAAGCTGCGAAAAACGCAATAAGCTGCTTTAGATCATCACTTCGAATCAAATAACTAACAATGGAGCAAAACTACATGACTGTTTTCCCAGAGCGCTACAAAGATCATAAAATCATCTTGGAAGTCGTTAAATATAGTCATCGATAAGCTTAACGCTAAATTAAATTCATTGGTTGCTCATGGTTAACAAGCCAACATCCATGAACCTCGTCGACTTGATTTAGAAATACAAATACAATTTGACTTTCAGGGTGTTCAAATCAGTGACTTCAAAAATAAAATAAAATACAAGTATTATTTAGTCAACAATTTCAGCTTTCTTCATGATGTTTAAAAAGGTTTACAATGTGTTCAATTTTATATTAAATGTATTTACAAGTACATATATAACTACATTCTCTAAAAGCCTCTTCTTTGCCGTCATATAAATTGTATCTGATGAAACAGAGTCCTTTTTCCCCCGAAGCTAATATATGGATCACAAATGAATGTGGGTTGGAGAGGTCAGTTATTGTATAGAACTTGTACTCGAGCTTAAATGTGAGTGAAAAAGTTGAATATTGTAATGTGTGATATTAACATTTGCTGCAGTCACAGCCAAAGTTAAACAATTCGAGCTGGAAAGAAGAAATACAATAATAGCATTACGTACATCCGTTTCAAGTCTTTTTCATAGTTTTGTGTAACAACTCAGGTGTAGGCTAACTCATACACATAGGCTTAATACCATGTGATTGCAGTTATTTATAATGCTAAAGGAATATAAAGTGCATTCAGATTAACTTAACGCCTCATGAATGATCATGGAGAGCTCTTGCATGACTCAATACGTAGAAAGAATGATGGTACATTCAAAAAGATGAAATGTACCAACTATTTTCTCAAATGACATACTCAATGATACTCATGTTTCAATTGAATGAATTTTTAAGTATCAAGCGTAGGGTAATCTCTGTAAATCTTAATAATGTCAGATCAAATTTGTTTATACTCCTCGAAGGAGAAACCAAGTACACTAAGATTAGGCTCGATTTCGAAATTTACAGATACCATACCTAAAAACTCGTAATAAGTAACTAAATATAGTTGTTGCAATAATAATATGAATATACCAAATAAGGTTATAGTAATTTGATTCATTTCGTTTGTTTTTATCATACTGATCAATAAACAAAACTACAAGAGAAATAACATAAACTATAACTTCAGTGTTAAGTATAACTTCAGTGCTACAGGAGGAGTACCAATAATTCGGTTTTAGCTATAAGTGTTACCGATACGTTTACACGAAGGGAAGTGACCAAATTTAGACAAATCCTGACTTATCCCTAAGAATAACATAAACCACTTACATACATTATCTGCCCAGCCAAGTCATGTGGTTCATTGTACCTTTTAGGAACACAACCTCCCTAATAATACAACATAAATAGCGTCAATTCCATTCTCAATACTGTGATCAGTTAATATGGATTGATGAAGTAACTAGGAATTAGTTGAGCACACAGTTATTGTGTCATGCAGTGAATTCTATAATTTAATTGCATGGCATCGAACCTTAATACAAACGATCAATTATGTCTAACCCGCATTTATTTATAATGATACCGCAGGTTTTGCAGTGACATTTCAGTTCTTGTATAAGTTAACGAAATGAAACGTATATCTTGGCCACGTGATCTATAATGAAAATCAATACATATCAATTAGCATTTAAATGCCTGTCACTTGATTGTTGTACCAATGAAACACATCTTAGCCAAACGGGAAGTAGAGGTACATCCGTAGTAGTAGTCAAATACAAACATTTTCCCTACTGCAACATCCCCCCCCCCCCCCTCAATAACGATAGTGCATCTGCTTCGGTACTGTACATTGCAAAACATGATATCTTAAAAGGAAGTATATAAGATATTCGATGGAATACAATATGATTAATTCAATATTTGCCAAATTAATAAAATCACGAATGTACTTATAACCATTATGAAAAAAAAATGAGTACTTAGAATTGCCATTACTGTCAGCAGGTGACTAATAAGAAAACACTTTGAATTTGTCTAAAATTAAGTCTTAAGCTACTTAATGGTATAAAAGTGGCAATATATTTGGTTTTGTATCATCTGTGACTCCCAAAGTTGCAATTTTTGATATTAAAGTACGATTGGGATGCTTTAAACATCCGGGTAAACTAAGCCGATTATTCAACGACGGTAGTCAGCTTTAAAGAGAAAATTAGTTCGTAGAGCGATGTTCCTGTTATCAATTTATTGAATTCAAGCATTTCTTCGATGAAAGAAGGGATAGGTATCTAAATGTAATAACTTTTAAGATTAACCTCACTAATGCGATTGGCGTACTGTCTTGAACATTGAAACATTATGTTATACTAGAAAAAAATATTCCTGTTTCATATAGCTTGTCGGTTTGAGAGAAAAAAGTCAAATTAAATGTATATTTTCAGCAATATTATTCCTGTTTTCTGCAGAAACCCCTGCAAAGGTCGTGGTGTTAGGGATATTGAATTTGTCCCCGTTGTGGATTAGAGCGACAAGAAAACCGAATAAAATTTTCAAGTAGCATTTTCTGTGAGTAAATAATTAAGAATAGTCCATAAATTAATGATAGGCCTATCTGGTAGATTGTTGGTAAAACTACAAACACTTACCATAAGTAAGGTAATTGACACTTAGTCTTCTCTCAGAATAGTAAGCTAGAGAACTACTTCGGCACGAGAGAGTTCCACTTTCCCTTATCGTAGGAAGTATAATCGTTGTCCTTGTGTCAAAGGTTTTTCCGTCCTGACCTACATTGGTTGTAGTGTACCTATCTGTTCTCGTTATGTGTTCACTGTCCACCGTGAAGGATACGTTAACTGCAGGTCTGCTACCAATAGCGTTACACGAAACAGTTACGGAATTATTGAAAGGGAGGTAAATCACATTTCCATTACTGTAATAAGATTTATTATTGACCCAGATGGACACAGTTGGCGGAGCTGGGGAAAGAGACAAGAACAAAAAAGAATGTAATTGGTTAATTAAGAAAACACACATCATTATAAACGGAACACATTAGAATACATCATTATCTACAAACCTTCTACATCTATGAAATACGTCGACATTTTCTCTTCTTTGTTTATACATTCGTACTTTCCAATATGTATTAACGATATTTGGTAGATGTATAATGAGCCGTTTCTTTGTAAAGAGAGACTTGTTGATAAATCTTCACGTATCAAGAAACCTCCAAGAAAAAGCACGTCCTCTCGAAATTTCCATTGGATTTGATTCTGCTCTTTACAACAGTGAAGGAGAATAGAATCATTAACTGGAACTAAATATCTGTATATATGTTCAGCAGATAAACAATACACACAGAACGCGTAAAGTATAAAAACATCTATAGGCTTACAAACTGCTGTCATTTTGTACTCTTTTTACTCATACGTTGTCACACAAGCAATGAATGAATGACTGCAGGAAGTAAAGTGATATAAGCTTATCCGTCACCAGTGTATTGGTAAAATGAAACTATGGATGTTGATACGTCTCCTACTTAAGTTGCTCGGCAAATGAAAATAAGGATTATATAGAATGATTATTTTTGACATTCAGTAAACAATTTCTATCTATTCCAAGTCTATTACCATATCACTTTTACTTCCACACACTTTATTGTGCGAAACAAATACGTACTGTATGATACTACGAATATTTGTATCCTAACTTAAAACTTAAAACTATCTTTTTTACCTCCTTAAAATTTAGATCTTCCGTCTAGGCTTTAGGTCTAGCCTCAGTATCATGGCCTCCATTATTGTGATGGCGATATTAGCAGCAACGATGTTTCAAACGGGAATTACTGGTAAGTATTTAGTCAAAGAAATAACATCGGACGTTTAGAATGTTCATGAATGCTAACCATGTTCACATTCAACAGTCTAGTAATCAGTTTTATTGCCATTACATTAACACCACATTTTACATCAGCTAAATTAAAGTATTACTAAAACTACATAGCATATTTTGCATCTACAGAAACTCCAGTTGCAGTTCTAGAATGTCCACTGATACAATATCTTGAAATTGGAAGACCTGGAATCATCCAGTGTTCCTTTTACCAAAACTATTCCGCTGTAACATGGTATAATGTGAACGAAATGAGGCCTATATTGCTATACCTTAATGGTATAAAAAGTGGAGGCGGGTATGATTCAGGAGAATTTGACATTCATCCGAATGGATCATTGATTATAGAAACTGTTACCGTAAGACACGAATCCGTTTACACGGTAACGAAGCTCATCACCAGTTCAGACCCAATTATGTCATATGATATAAGTGTTTACACAACTAGTAAGTACCTCTCTATATTCTTAGCACTTTCATCTGCAATTGAGATCGTACTAAACTGAAATTTCCCCGTTAAGTAGAACAGCATATGTCATTGAAGTCTGGATTATGATAAATACAAGTACCCAGTTGAATGCTCATGGTACTTACTTCATATTAATCATTGTATGGGTTATATAACCAGTGTATTTAAAGCATTTAAAAATAAATTGAATCGACTATTTCTAAGATAGTCGGTAGTAAAATGAGAGTTGCATTTCTTTCCATTCAGATATGATGTCATTATATTTGGTTTTGGTTAATCAATATATAAGACAATCAGTTATTTAATATATTAATTTCATCAATTATTATGCCTACAGTATCACCAGCTGTTACCATTCCTGCAATAGACCAATGTCCATACGTATTGGGTAGCATCTGTGTCATGTTGACTGTAAATCAGATAGAGGTTACTTGCTCAATCAGCGACAGCCGTCCCGCGGTGTACTTGACATGGATAAAACGGACAAATGAAAAGGATTTCATGCTTCCCTCAAATTACATGAATTTCACAAACAACAATGTAACGTATACGTCACGTGCTACATCAGGGATCTTTTTTGAGGAATCATCCTTTCTTACCCTGTTGGTCTGCCAGGCTTCTAGTGTTCCTTTGAATTTGATGAAAGAAGAAAACATGATTCTGATTGAACGTCAAATTGATTACACTTCTATTTTGCATACTAATAAAACGTATGTGAAGATGCGTTCACGAATGAATTTATCATGTAATGACCGTGCCCTGAACCTAATAACGTGGAAGAGATTACATGGTAGACAAGCTGACGCTGAAACCATGTTTGTTAGTATCTTCCAGCCAATTAATCTCACACAAATGACCTACAAGGAATACAATCTTGAAGTTCATGGCAGCCTTTCTCTAGAGAACACATTGATAGAACATGAAGGACTATACGCCTGCATCCATGATAACGGTGTGAGCGGAGGCATCATGTTACACAATGTGTCTGTTATTGGTATGGTGGTGTCATATCTTTGTTTAATGTTTTTGTAAAAGTTTAATTAAAAGGGTATTTTTCAAGTCTGAATATATTCATTCTTCAAATCATCAAGTGAGTTTGAAATCAGTGTCAACTTGCTCATGGATTATGACAACTACATTTACTTATGAAACTATCCCTACTAGTCTTTCAAGAGTAACATAACATCATCTTTGTTGAACTACACTAGTAACTTTAACATCATATCCTTAGTGTGTCAGGAAGTCATTGTTTTATGGAACGTATCTTTAACATCATACTCGTGCTAATTGACTGCATCTGATCACGTAAATGAGTTGATACCTTTAGAGGTTATAACTCTTAATGTATTACTAGTAATGGGATTAGAACGTAAACCCGTATACTTTTAGCATAGCCATCTACTTATACATAGTAAATATACGGTATTATGATGATGTTTAGCGTCGTTGTTACATCATTTCAGTTGATCCAATGCCAGCTTTCCCAGTGGTAGACGGTTGTAATCACCAACAGTACTGTGTGCTGGAAAAGGAACCTCGAGACGTCTTGAAATGCTCGGTACTAGGAATAAGACCAGAGGTGTCACTTGAATGGAGAGCATTTCGGCAGGAAACCCCTATTATGTTTAAACAGCATGCATTGAAAGTGACACAGAAGGGTGACGTATATGACGTATCTCTCACAGTTAATTATGACATTACTCAAACAGCTCCAGATAAAATGACTGTAGAGTGTCACGCTGTAGGAGAGAATTCTGAACTATTCAGTCTTTCTACCAAAGTGGATCTTCTCTTTAACAATGGCAAGTATAGCTTGTTGAAGTAACAAATACTGACAGTGTTATTATAATAAATATTCGAAAATGTTCATCTATTGTGTACAACTGTTTTATCCCTATTTCTTGTAAAAATCTGGTTTATCCTGCAGTGCTTCTCGAGGAACGGGATTCAAACATTTTAACAATATCCATTACTGTGGGAGCTTTACTAACGATCATTGTGATCATATCGGTCGTATTGACGTTCACGTGCAGAAAGAGAAGAGGTAAGGATTGCTTGTAATGCAAAATATGTCTACATGTTTAATTGTACACTGTTTGTGTGTAAAACAGTACCCTTCGTAGAAAACAATCCGCATAACAGACTGTGAGATCGACGCTTTTTCAAAAATATATACATGAAAAAGTCATTTGAATCACTAGTTTTAAATGATTTTGGCCTTCCATAAGTTGAACGGAGTACGTAGGGAAAAATAGTCAGAGAGGTCAGCCATCATCAGGAAGTAGTCCACATAATTCAGTTTCATTATTTAATACAGACAAATATAATCCAAGTGTTTCATCAGTAGCATAATCGAGTGCAAATAAAAAGAGCGGTTTAGGCCTAATTATTTAATATTTTTAATTTTGGCTTAATATGTTGATCTGTAGCTATTGAAACAGTCAGTGTAAAAATCAAATCAAAATATACCGTAGACGAAAGTCAATACTTTTGTTTTCATTTCAGTGAGGAAAAGGAAACAAATAGAAATTGTGATCTGTGAAGAGGTAATGTACGATGACATATTGTAAATTTATAACTAGTCAAATAAGGAAATATTATTATGTTTCAATAACAATGAGTTAATCGACTATGAAAGTATCTGTAAGCAAAGTTTGAGCTGTGTATTGTACGGTGTTTTTAACCAAAGTAATGACGATTGGGTATTACCAAAATACAATTTTTCCACGCGAGTGTCCAATCTCCTTGGGATTCACACGCAAGTTTGAACCAATATAGACAAGTCAGACATGTTTATTTATTGTCCACTCTCTTGTACAATGCGGAGTTTTCTCTTTTTAATTCATATGACTTGTTTCATGCTAATGTGACACACAGTTGACTTCAAAACACCCTGTCTTGTTCAATGATTTGGACCAGGATTAGTTAGATACTGATCGTGCGAAACTGTGTCTGTACTTATCTATTATACACCATATATAAACCCACCGACTACACTTGAGTAGACATTCTCATGATATAAAACCTAGTAAATATCGGATACAGGTTGTCCTCTGTTTATTACTCACACAATCTAACAGGTATTGCTAATTTCATTTACTTTAGCATAACTTTTGATGCGAGCTAATTGTTAGTAACGGTCCCATACGTAAGGTAATACCTTACATTAGACGACTCATTCAAAT
>JAIPMN010127682.1:0-13146 GCA_020650975.1 Apostichopus californicus | reverse complement strand
CCATTTTATTTTTGCCCCCCCCCCCCAATAATCTGCTCTGCCCCCTTGTTGCCCCCCTGGTTGGGAGAGCTGGCGCCGCCACTGGGCGTCTGGTGTAACTTATCTGGAAGTTCTTAAAGAAGATTCTATGCAAAGTGGCTGATCCTGTTTCTCTCTAACTTCTTAATGACAAGTCTGATGCATCATGGGATGCATGCCTCATCCCTGATTGAAGAAATTCATTGATAGGAATTACATTTTAGTCTTTATATAATCTACTGCAATGACATGTTTTAACAGTGATACAATTAGTCAGATGCACATTAAATAGTGGAAGGGCAGAGGGGGTGCCTTGACCAGAAACAGTGGAGAAAATTTTGACTGCAAAGGAGAGGTGTGGTTGAGACTTGTTACACTGTATGGCAGTAGGCTATTTCATCCCTTACCCTATACAGGGTAAATGACTTTGTCAGTTTCAGTCCAGTATTAGGGTCTTGAATGAGATTGCTGCTTTGCGTCTTTCCCTGTACACTGGAGAAGGAAGGGTTGATTAATACATATGTAGAGGAGTTAGCCAGCAAGCAAAAGATGATGAAGCTTGGGGAGGTCCCTAATGCTTCAGATATGATGAGCATCTTTTGAAAGAACTACGCAATAAACTGACTTTGATGGAAACAGGGGGCGTTGCTTGGTAATAAGGATATGCACCATCCAAGCTAGTTCTATACTCTTGAGTTATTTAAGGCATCAAAATATCATTTACAAAGCAATTAACTCTTTAAAATTCATCAACATGTATGTGAAAGTTGAGCCCGATGTTGCAAATATTTTTCAGTTTCATGTTTCCTAATTCTTACAGGTGACAGTAGAATTTGACCTTTGTAAAATAAATACCATAACACCAGAAAAACCTTTCATGTACTTATTTCACTATGACACAAAAAATGTTGACATGGTAAGAGATCCAAACCTGTACTAAATAAATGAGTCCACAGATGGCAGATATTGCATCAGCAGAAATCTCTATTACCTTATAAAGTGTTAATCGAGCTGCAAAGATGTCAACTTTTTTAAGTTGAATAAATTTATCTTTCAACAGAAGTTACATCATCCTTAAAGCTGAACGGATGTATGGTATTTTTTTCCCAGTTGTAACATTTTAAATCCTTTATAGACTGAGGGATTATTATGCTTTATGAAGATTCTTCATGAAAAAGAGGCATTTTGATTTTAAAAAATCTCATCAGAGAACATCCACCAAATATTCCAAATATGTGTCACGCTACTTTTTTTTTGAGAATCTCGAGCCAGAAAATGAACAATGTTTTGTTTATGAAGCCACAAAATGCATTCTAAAATTATTTTACCATGTATAAGAGTAGCCTCCATTACTTCTCAGTGACTGTGATATGATGAAATATGATTCCAATAGATGAAGGAGAGAAAAAAAAAGACTTTTAAAGGAAGACTCAACCAACTTTTAGAAATAAACTATTAATATTTTCTAACATAAGACATGACATTGCAACCCATTCTTTAGTTACAGTTAAAATGATAATAAAAAGTTCATCTGGCAAGTAACAGTTAACAAAACCATATCTAGGGCTATAAAGAAATGTGTGTGTGGGGGGTGGGGGGGGGGTATTCAAATGTGAGGAATATATTTTTTGTTTTCGTTAGTATTACACTTCTATTTTAATTCATTACACACAAAATGAAACTTTGTTTTAAACAGAAATAGTCTTAAAAGTTGTGCCTGTATTTACTCCAATTAAAAAAATACATTCTTTTCAAACTGAATCAATTATACAAAATACAGACGACATGTCAACATGTGAATACATTTGATGGAGATAGCTCACCAAAAGCCAGCGTTCACCTCTCCAGACCCAATGATTATCCCCAGCCTTAAACATGACCTTTGAAAATTGATCAATTGTTGAGCTGTCATTTGAAGAAAGAGAAAGGTTCACTTTGGTCCAATTTATATGATAATGAGAATACATTGGTTTCATTCAGATATTATTGATTAAATATCAAATGATTGCAACAAACCTTAAAAACATTGATAAATTCTCAAAATTCTGATTATGTATGATATAGGACTGTATCCAATTGATGAAATATAAGTTATTGAAGCTGAAAACATTCAAATCCTAAAATGAATTTAACAAAGTACACTTCCATAGCTGACGTTACAGCACTAATGATTGAACAATACAACACATTTATGTAAATATTACTATAAACAATCAGAGGAGAAATATTTTATTGCAACATAGATAATCAATAATATGACTTAGTTTCAGACATTTTTTATACACATCACCCACATCAATGGAAAATGGAACTGTCCTTTGGGGTGGATGGAACCTTATCCTAGGCCAGTATTTATTGTTCTTTTCAATGAGATTTTTTAACTTAATCTTTGTAAATTGAGTTTCTTTGACCCCGCTGTTCCTGAACACCCCCCCCCCCCCATAGACCGATTGAGTTTAGAATTTTTATGAAAAGAAACAGAGAATTTAAGACGAAATTAATAATTTTGGCAGTCGACTATCACTTGAAGCATTGAAATTAAATGAGAGACATTTAACGTTACTTTAAAGTCCACTTCCCCTGCAAACATTGTGAAATGACCATCTACATCTTCCAGATGGTTTGTCAAATTCAACTATCTCGCCAGCTTTAAGTACCTGAAGAAAGAAACAAATACAAACAACAGTGAGGGAAACAGCTGTGTATCCCCTACCCCCCCCCCATTCCTCTCCAACCATTAACACACGTTCCTTTATTTAAATTCAAGCGCAAAGGTGTGTTATCCTGGGGTCACTGGTTCAAATCCCATTCTGGCCAAACCTTACCTTTGTCTCTTTTCCATCAATCTTTAAGTGCACAAATGAAGGGGACTACAAAAACTGACCTTGAAATTGTAAGCATTGGAAAAGAGCAACGAAATTGATAGCTAGAATGGGATTTGAAGCAGTGACGTTTGGGTTACAAGCCCTATGCTCTACCAATTAAGACAAAATAAGGGCTGGATAGGTTCGGCTCATTCTCATTGGTGACCTTGACTCTCTCAGTTATTTACCATCATTCTTATTGGTTAGTTAGACTCTCTCAGTTATTTACCATCTTGCTCATTGGTTAGTTAGACTCTCTCAGTTATTTACCATCATTCTTATTGGTTAGTTAGACTCTCTCAGTTATTTACCATCATTCTCATTGGTTAGTTAGACTCTCTCAGTTATTTACCATCTTGCTCATTGGTTAGTAAGACTCTCTCAGTTATTTACCATTAATTTTATTGGCTAGTTTAACTCCCTTTAATTGGTGGCACACCATTAAACTGATTGGTGAGTTTAACAGCATCATTTGCCTCATATCTGTTTGGTATATCAAACCCGTCAGTTAATTATATCCCTCAGGAGAACCTTCCGGCCACCCGGAGGGCTCATCGGATTAGTTTTTGTTCCAAGAAGGGTAGTTTTGCCATGTCTGGCACATCACCCAGGGAACTCAACTTTCATTTGTATTCTTCCATACTTATTTTAACATTATAACATCATTAATAATAAATATACTTCACATACATGTTTTGCTTTCCGATACTTTTGCTCCATTATGTACCTCTTCCAGTCTTTGTAACTTTTCTCTTTTGCCTTGAAATTTTTATTAGTATTCTATTGCCACTGCTACTAGCCGCATGCTTTGGGTTAATGTCTCTATCCCGCTAAGGAGCTGTTTTTCACACAAGGGAACAGGCTTGTCCCTGTCATAGTCATTGTATTCACCATTTTAGTCAGCACAGTTTGTGATGCAGTACTATGAATTGTTAGACAGTTTAAGCATATCACTTAAAACTAATAATGTTGTTAACATGTTTTTTTCCTTTGTAAAATTGTTTGTTCAAAATCTTGAGAAATATACGAGATTTGGGGGATCATTAATATTATCCAGAGTAAATTCCTTAATTGTTTAACGGTTTCAACACAGGACATATGCATTGAAATTGTGCTGAGAAATAAATATGTATCTGGGAGATTTATTACGTGTTGGTACTTGTTACAAAGTAATGTATTAGAACATCATTTTCTTATCAGTTTCAGTTTCTTATTTATAACTTGTGGGTACTTTACTACTGTGACTGTTACAAAGTATAATGTATTAGAACATCAGTTTCTTATCAGTCTCAGTTTCCTATTTATAACGTGTTGGTTTTTAACTACTGTGACTGTTGCACGGAGATGTATTAGAACATCACTTTCTTATCAGTTTCAGTTTCTTATGTACAGCGTGTTGGTACTTTGCTACTGTGACTGTAACACAGAAATGTATTAGAACATCAGTTTCTTATCAGTTTCAGTTTCTTATTTATAACTTGTTGGTACTTAACTACTGCGACTGTTGCACGGAGATGTATTAGAACATCACTTTCTTATCAGTTTCAGTTTCTTATCTACAACGTGTTGGTACTTTGCTACTGTGACTGTTACACAGAAATGTATTAGAACATCAGTTTCTTATCAGTCTCAGTTTCTTATTTATAACTTGTTGGTACTTAACTACTGCGACTGTTGCACGGAGATGTATTAGAACATCACTTTCTTATCAGTTTCAGTTTCTTATTTACAACGTGTTGGTACTTTGCTACTGTGACTGTTACACAGAAATGTATTAGAACATCAGTTTCTTTGGCAACAATTTTGATGGATTTCCCAGCTGGTATTTACATCTTTCAAAGGGAGACCTTTTAATGACAACCTGCCAAAAAACATGTAGTCTTGTTTTTCAGCTACATGTTTGAGGACTTCGTTGTTATTTAATACAACACTGATATTGTTCTAAATAATATCCAAATCAAGAAATTCTAAACCATTTCTTATGATAAAAGAATTTTGAAATAATGGGTACTTGTAATGAATTTCCCGCGCCATCGACGCTCAACTCACACCCAAAAAAAAAACTACCTCTAACTAAGCCGTAGCCTGCAATTCTCCCGTCATAACCAAGTGCTCCTGGCTCTGGATTCAGGCGAGGGGTATGAGACACGATCTCAGCTTCCCCCTTCCCTACACGTAGAAGGAGAGGTTTGTGAAAGTTTACTCGCTTGGCAGATTGAGCCTGGTCAGCGTATCCACGTGACCTCAACAGGCTGTTACGAGTGAGCCAAGAACAATATGGCACCCTAATTTGCTCCCTCCGGTGCCTCGGGAGGCGTGGGATCGCCTGGTCGGGAGGTCTCTCAATCCAACGCCGCGCCCGCCCGTGCGTGGCTGGCACTGTTGGGCTATCTGGTGAGCTTGGTGGACCTGGTCCCTTTTTGTCGCTTATACATGCGGCCTCTCCAGTCCCACCTCTTTTTCCGCCCGTCGTCACAGGAACCGAGTGTAACGTTTTGGGTATTCCAGATGAGAATAATGAAACGAGATGGATTTATGTGCAACGTGGTTTATTTATCAGCTGAACTAGAGGGTGCATCCTGATATTACGGGATGCTTCACTCCTCCTTCCTTATCAATACGTCTCTTTTTTTTCTGATCAGTCCCTTTTTTTATAATAGTAAAACAAAAACAACTTAACAATATTTACAAATCCAAGATCTGTCTTGGCGTAATCACTCTACTGGAACGGCGTAGTGCAATGGGTATGTTTGGAGTGGGGTAAGGGTTTATAAGAAGAACCTCTGAAATGGAGGTAATAGTCTGCTGTGGCCTATTTTCTCTTGTTTGTGAAGAAGCCGAAGAAGTTGCATTTGACAACATTCCACGAGGAGTGGTTACCACACTTGGAACAAACTCATGCACAAGGTCGTTTCCAGCTTCAGGTTGATTGAATACACTCTTGTTTAATGGTACCCCTGATCGATGTGTGTGTATCGCATTTTACCTGATCCTTGTATGTGAACCAAATAAGTATGGGATCCGCAGATCTTGGAAAATTTTACCAGGTAGCCATTTGACCTTCTGATTTTGGTGGTTTTTTACTCTAACACAATCATCAATATCAAATGTGCGCCTCTGAACTCTCCCCCTCATCGTGATAAAACTTTTGTTTCTCTTGCTTTCCCTTTACAACTTGTTGTAAGTTTGGATTCAGTAGAGATAACCTGTTTCAGGCTGTCTCTTTAGAAAAAGCTCGGCCAGGGTACGTCCAGTGGTTGAATGAGGTACATTTCGATATCGTAACAAGACATTTGCTAGTTTGTGTGAAACACTCATGGCTGCTTTAGTAGGATAAAGCTTAAATTTGATTAGAGCTCTCTTTACGGTTGCACAGTACGTTCCACAGCACCATTCGAAGCAAGATGGCATGGCGGAGGTAATCTGTGGTCTATTCTCTCACTATTTCCTCTGGGAGACCGTAGGACGCAAATAAGTTACGCAACACCTCTATGGTCTTTGTAGTGGTTGTTTGATACATGGGGATTGATTCAACCCATTTGGAATAACTATCAACTAAGATAAACAGATGTTGACTATCCAGCTCAGCAAAGTCAATATGCAAGCGCTGCCAGACTCTAGTTGGCCATTCCCATGTTTGTAGTGGGGCTACTGGGGGTCCCTTGCTTATGGACATGCAAATTTTACAATACCTAACAACTCTCTCAATAGCGCCATCCAGACTAGGCCACCACAGATAGCTATGGGCCATCCCCTTCATGCTACACATACCAAGATGTTGTTCATGTAGGCCTTCCAACTGCTGTCTCCACACTGGAGGATTTATTACTATAAGCCCCCATAAGAGGCAACCATCATCAATAGATAGTTCATTCCTTCTACAGAAGTATGGCTTAAGTTCGTCTGCTTCAACATGACTGGGCCACCCAACTGCTACATAGCCATAAACCCTTGATAACACAGGGTCCTATCTGGTGGCCTCACAAATATCTGTCGATATGATGGGAAGATCATTTACCTGGGAGAAATGATAAATTGTCTCCTCATGCGACGTATCATGACCCTTGTGGTTACACGGTAACCGTGACAACGCATGCACATTGCCATGGTCCGCTGATGGACGATACTCAACATTGTAAGTATAGGCAGATAGAATGAAAGCCCATCTTTGCATACGTGCTGCTGCCAAAGTTGGTATTGGTGATTTTGGATTCAAAATCGTTGTGAGGGGTTTGTGGTCAGTTACTATAAGTAAACATTCGACCGTATAAAAATTTGTGAAATTTTCGAACCCCGAAAATCAGTGATAATGCTTCCTGCTCAATTTGAGCAAAATTCTTCTCACTACTCGACAGAGTACGGGATATAAAGGCAATTGGCCTTTCTTCGCCATTTGGCATAATGTGGGAAATTACAGCGCCAATACCATAGGCTGATGCATCACATGCCAGTTTGAGCACTTTGTTAACATCATAATGAACTAAGAGTTGACTTTGCAATAATTGTTCCTTACTTTGATTAAAAGCAATTTCACATGCTTCAGTCCACTTCCAAGACACGTCTTTACGCCATAGCTCATTTAATGGATGTAACAATGTAGCCAGATAAGGTAGACATTTGCCGTAGTAATTTAACAGTCCGAGATACGATTTTAGTTCTGAAACGTTGGTTGGGCTAGGAGCATTTTAATAGCTTCCAGCTTTTGAGCAGTAGGATGTAGGCTACCACCATCCACTTTATGCCCCAAATACTCAACAGAAGGTTTAAGCCATTCACATTTGGATGGCTTAACCCTGATATGGTATTTCTCTAAGCGACTTAACACTTCACCAACGATTTGCTCATGACATGTCATTGAGGGGGAGGATATTAAAATATCGTCAAGGTAACATACAACACCCTCAATACCCTGAAGAATTTTATCCATGATACCCTGAACGATCCTTGGAGCTGTCGATACGCCAAGTCTTCACGCTCACGACAGATGCGAGCCTACGAGGGTGGGGAGCGCATGCACAAGACGTGTCCCTGGTCTATGTGTGGGAAGAGAAGTAAATGGAGACCCACATCAACGTCCTGGAGCTGCTGGCGGTGTTCCGCGCTTTGAAGCTCCTACAACAACCGCCGAGGCGGGACTAATGTGGTTGCAGGGTCCACGGTCACTTGGGGTCTTTTCACCTTGTTGCGTGGAAAATATCAGGCGTTCCCTCCGATAGGAGGGCCTTTCTGAAGTAGGTTGCCTCGTTGGCGTCCCACCGCAGGCGACATTCCACCTTTTGCCTGTACGATTCGAGACTCTGAGTGTACCGAAAATGGTGTGCCGATCGCCAGGTTTCTTCGACTACGGCGGCTGTCGGGGATGTGGTACACTTTTTAACCGCCATGTTTGAGGAGGGGAAGCAGGTCAATACCATTAGGGGCTATCGATGTGCTATTGATGTGACACACGAGGAGTTCCCTGATGCCGTACGGTTTCTTCCGTTTGATCCCTGGACCTCCTGGTCCGTGTCATTGCTTTGAAACGGCTTAGGTCCCTGGTCCCTTCATGGGACATGAGGGCGGTTCTGGACCTCCTGGCTTCGCCTCCCTTTGAGCCCATGTCTTCTTGTCCTTTGTTGGAGTTATCTATGATGTCAGCATCGACTCGACATCCGAGCTCCCTTCACAAGCTGTCGGTGGTGCCAGGACGCATGAGATTTGAACAACACGGGGTGCGTCTGGTTCTGGATCCGTCCTTCCTGTCGAAGACCCAGACGGTGGACTTCTCACTGGCACCTATCTCCTTAACTTCTATTAATACCTTCTCTTCCATCGCAGAGGATAAGGTATGGTGCTCGGTCAGCTCTTTGAAGTGGTACCTCCGCCGGACGCAGCACGTGCGGAGTTCATGTGAATCTCTCTTTGTGATTTCGCGCAAGCCTTACTCTCGCGCTTCCAAAGATACGATCTCACGCTGGATCACCGAGTTTATCGCAAGGTCAGTGCCGGGAGCTCCTTCGCTTGAAGGGATCCTACAGGCAGCTGCCTGGAAGTCATCTAACACCTTCATCACCTCTTATTTACGGGACGTCCTGCACCAGGAAGCATGTATGTCTTTTGCCTTTCTCGGTGGTCCATCCGTAGGGTCTCCTCCGTCCGCTCGGATCCAGACCCCAGGGACACGCCGTTGACTGTGTGGCAGTTGAACTACAGTCGTTTGGGGGGGGGGTCCAGTTGATCTGGCGTTGTTTTGCCTCAGGTTCGTGAAGTGATTTGCCGGCTTCAACCACCGGTTTTGGTGGGAAGCTGCATAAGTAATTTGTTCAGAAGGTAAGGAGTTCCCGATGTAAGTTATCCCCACTTGATTAGTGGGGCTACTAACGAGGGAACGACTTACCCTTTGGATCCCGCCCATCCTCCCCACACACCGGGTTTTTTAGGTCGTATTGAATGACCAGGCCAAGGCACCGCATCTGGCCAGACGGAGCTCGCTAGAACAGCTACCCTTGTCAGGCTATGGTTTAGTTTGTGGTAGATTTCTTTTTGTTAGTATAGCGCCGACGGCGCGGGAAAATTCATAAATAATTTGTCTACAAGGTAAGTGGTTCCCTCGTAAGCTGCCCCACTAATCAAGTGGGGATAATGCCACTGCATCTGTCAATGGGTATCAACACTACCAATTCTCATTACAAAGGCTTGCTTTTCTTACTTTTACTTGGCTGTATCAGAATATGTAGCGCTCCATGAAAATATTTGCCATTTGTGTACTAAGGACAAAACAGGGTATGAATTCCGTTTTTGTTTTGAATGTCGTACATAATTCTCAGAGGAGAGGACAGAGGAGGATATGTTTGCTGTCATCCTACTGCAGATATAGACTCTTTTAAGATGGATTACTTTTCCATTCTAAAACTCAATTTATTCTGACGAAAATAAGTACATGCTGCAATCAATTAATGGAAACGTTGACATAATTAAAATATTCCTTATGGTTAATATTGGTTATTAGTCACTGGTACTTCTGTTTTTAAAGCTTCTATATAAAGTTTGTGCCATCTTTATTTCTCTTTTTATGTTAATAACATTGTTCAGCTTCTGATACCTCCGTAGCCTTCTACTACGAGAAAAACAGAGGCCAAAGGTTGAACGAAACCAAAAGTGACTTTTGGCTCTGAACACTAGGACAAATGTTGAATAGCAACCTTCACGAGTTAAGTATCATAGTATCATCAAGTTGCGTAGATGAGATATGCGGCTGCGTGGATTGCCCTGTTTAATTGCTATTTTCCATAGTCGTATACACCCATGGAGTGCACAGAAAAACATAGCATAATATAATGCTGAATGTGTGTTACATTGCAGGTACGGCCGACTCTTGTGCTCAGATTCAGTGTCATCTAGGTGGCGTGTGCGTTCGACTGAGCAACGGAGACTTCATGTGTTTGTGTCCTCTCAGAGTTCAGGGGCGACTATGTGACAATGTCATAGGGGCATCAACCACAGGTATGTATCCCATCCGTTCATTCAATTACCATTTCTTTCCGTTTTAGTTGTGCCATAGATTTGAAATCTGAAGCAAGTAGAATAGATTTCAGATTTGGAGGAAGGAGAGTGTAGATTAGATTGTTCAGATCAATTCACACCTCAATGGCCTCAACAAAGAACTATAGGACCAGTCGCACCGTAGCCTACCAGGTTTACATCCAAGCTTCGTGTCCATTGATCCCTCAGCCATTGTCCTCTACTCAAACCTACTACAGTTTATTCTAACATTTATCTCCCTATTGCCTGATGTTCTTCTCAGATTATCAGTACTTTTTTCACTCCATAACCTCCAGTGCTCTTTTCACCTGTGTGTACTTTCCACTTCAACTCAAGGCATTGCTGAAGAAGGTTCCAGAGGGACTGAAATACAGATAAATATACAGATTGTAAAAGTCAATATTCCTGCTTTGTCAATTATGAGTCCTGTCTCCTTTTTGATTTTGCATATTTTCAATCGTGATATATATGAATCTTTCTTTTACTACATACATTTATTCGTTTTTGGATTATTGATGTGGAAATTTTAGTACACAACAACCAGTGGTTAATCCTTCCAGTTAAATAATTCAGTGCATTGTTGACTTTTTCAAGGACTTGTTAAATCTCAGAAAAATAAGACTGTCAGGAAGTCAGTATGGTACTTGAGTTTGTTCAGTTGTAGTGGTATCTGGAACAAAACAGGAAGAATTGAATAAAACAGAGCAGTCTCTTTTGAGTGTTACAAAACCTTACAAACCTTTAAACTTTTTTGACTTCAAGTGACCGTTGTACTCACAAAGGTGGATCGACTTAACAAGTATGATGTCCATCTAAGCTTTAGTGTCGCAGTTATCAAGTTTATTGGCTTTTGTTGAATGATTTACGGTAGCAGAGTTATACGCTACTTTCAAACTTTCAAACAATTTTGTAAAGAGTTGGATTTTTAAGGAATGATATTAGTAAGGGTATCAAAATGCGGTTACATCTCTATGTTCCGACGTCTCTATGTTCCGACGTCTCTATGTTCCGACGTCTCTATGTTCCGACGTCTCTATGTTCCGACGTCTCTATGTTCCGACGTCTCTATGTTCCGACAATTGTTTTGACCAAAATGTTTGACCAACATGTTTTCGGACCAAATTTTTTCGGACCAAATTTATTTTGGACCAAAATATTTTATGACCCGAATTTTTTTGGACCAAAATTTGTTATGACCAAAACTTTTTCGGACAAGCACTATTTGGGTGACAACAAACTTTGGGCCGTTTTTATTTCGTGAAAAAAAAATTGGTGCCTCCACAAACAAACTGGAGTCCCCCCGAACAAATCAGGTCAGAAAAAAATGTGGGTCCAAACAAATTGATTCCACCAAAAAAAAATTGGATCCAAAACAATTTGGGTCCAAAAAATTGAGTCCCCCCAAAAAAAAAATTAGGTCAGAAAAAATTTGGGTCCAAAAAATTAAGAGTCCAAAAAAATTGTCGGAACATAGAGACGTCGGAACATAGAGACGTCGGAACATAGAGACGTCGGAACATAGGGATGTCATCATCTACGTACACCTCTTTGAGAGACGTCCTCTTTGAGAAACATTTTCTTTGAGAGATATTCTTCCTTGAGAGACGTTCTCCTTGTCTAACTTTTGGAGATTACCGGCCAGATTGTATATCAATGGATCAAATGGCCACTGTTATAATCTAAATTCTGGAGAAAGACCCCCCAGAGGTCTGGGCCCAGACCGCGATGTAACTAGGTCATTGTGGCCGTCTGGGGCCTGGTGATGAGTACCAAAATGAAAAAGAATAGCACCCATCCACCGAAGCCAGCCCACTTAGAAAAGAAATGAAATACTCGCAGAATACCAACCAAAATGGAAATTTAAATGAAATTGTGTCCTTAACAGGGAAGGCCTGACTCTGGCATATCTGGGCGTTTAGAGGTGTCAAGTATAAACAAAATTCTCACTCAAGCCCAAAATGTGGTGAATTTGGACTCTCCTTTGGGGCTATTTGCACCACTTCTTACTGCATTACTTTAACTAGCTCAGACACCAGACAGAACAGCTCAATTTTAAGGGTTAAACTGTTTATAAATCTCTTTATTGCAAATCGGTTAATACGGTTATTTTGAAACTGAAGTGTACACTTCTGGATTTCCCTTCTGCAGATGCCGATAGGTGTTGGTTGCTTATTAACATATCAGCTCGTACTAATTATATATCTTCAGATTTTATTTTCCTTCTTTTTTGCTTTTATTCCCTTAGGCTGATTTTGGGTAATATTTTAGAAAACTTGGGTTAAAAGCAAATGAATTAATCTGTCACTCCATTTATATAAGTTGAGGTTTTTTTTTGCTTGGTATTTGAGAATTTTCTTAATTTTCGTTAGTTGGAGCAATAGGACAGTGTGAAATGAGGCCAGGGGTGTAGGGGTCGGGGTGTTATGAGTACCAATGATAAGTGGTGGATGTGAACTTGCAAAATGACTTCAAATGAGCCATCATTGGACGTAATCTGTGATGTTCCAGTTATGTAGATCAAATTCAATTTGGGTTCAAGTCATATTAATAACATGATAACTTGCCGAATAAAGCTAGGATGAGCGTCACATGTGATGTAGGTCCTACATGGAAATATCTTGCTGGTATAAACAATAGTCAAATCTTGAAATTCCTGTCCGCAGCCTGCTATTAATCTCCTCATGATGGGTGGGTGGTGGCGAGGAATCACTCAGCCTTTAAGCTTTCTGGTTTATTGGGCAAG
>JAIPMN010127677.1:0-18927 GCA_020650975.1 Apostichopus californicus | reverse complement strand
TCGATGATTTTCATGGTGAAAGAACAATATCATATTGATACACCAGGGAATATTAGTTTGTTTTATAACTTAACCTAAGATGAACATGTACGAACAAAGGTGTTCAGTAATAGTTATATTACCAGGAACATTAACAAGGAACAAATGGCAGATGCATCACAGACTATATCATCACTAGCCTACATTTCATTGAGCACTACTGTGCCATGCGATTACGATATATATTATAGGAAATAGTCCCCATATTTAATGTCGAAATAGCAAACAAATAAAGTGATCTGAAAACACTTAGTTCTTCAAAACAAGAAACAATCCGTAGTTACCGTTGTTATTTACATACATATCCATATTCCCTGTGTTAAATTTGCTGAATAGGCATGCTCTTTTAAATAAACCACATGTTTGTATCTGAACATTTCCCTGCCATCTTTAGTTTAATGTACTAAAGATATAATGTGCTGAAACTTGAAACAGATGACGTGATGTAATTCTTTATACCAAACAAACCAGTAGTATCTCTGACCTGTCGCGTTCCTTGATATTTGTAAAACATGAGAAGGATACTAAACGTATCCTTTTAGTGCAGCTTTTTGAATATGATACGATTTTCATATACACACCAACATATGCATTAGTTAGCGTAACCCACATTTAGGTGAAATGAGCAACGAATGCCAAACATTTCATAAAGCAGGTATGTTTGAAATAAATGCAAGTATGTGATCATTTACAATGTGATCTTTGAATTTCAATTTCAGCTTCGCTCAACAAACATGATATTGGATAAGCAAGTTCAAGAGACGGAATCAAAACTTCAACTTCAAGAAAGGAAGACGGAAGAAGCCGTGGATAGGTTTGGCACCATGCAATCAGATTTAAAGGAAGTAAGTTACATATGTGCCGTAATTCAATAGTGAATATGATTGTATTGAGACATCATCATGACATTACATGGCCGTTAAAAAAGGGAAATAGAGTTTACGGTAGAGGTGTCCTACACACTTCGATGATTTGTCTATTCTGCTTAAGTATCCTTCAAGATATTTCACTACCAAGAAAATCGGTAAATAATAAAATAAATAGCTCAATAAATTTGGATACTCAATAAGTTCCTCTATGATTTTCATGGTGAAAGAATGATAACCGATTGATACACCAGGGAAAATAACATTGTTTCATAACTTAGCCTAAGATTAACATGTACGAACAATGGTGTTCAACAAGGAAGGAATGACAGATGCATCAGAGACTTTATCTTCACTAGCCTACATTTCTTTGAGCACTACTGTGCAATACGGATACGATATATATTATCGTAAATATTGTCTCGATATTCTATGTCTAAAAAGCAAACAAATAAAGTGTGCTGAAACAAACATAATTTTTTCAAGCAAGAAACAATCCGCAGTTACCTGTGTTATTTACATACATATCTGTATTCCATATGTCAAATGTGCTGAATAAATCTGCTCTTTTGTATAAACCACATGGTTGTATCTGACAGTTTCCTTGCCTATACGTGAGTTCAATGTACTGAAGAAGTATTATGTTGAAACTTGAAATAGATAACGTGATGTAATTCTTTATACGAAACAAACCAGTAGTATCTTTGACCTGTCGCGTTCCTTGATATTTGTAAACAAATAAGAAGTATACAAAACTTATTCTTTAAATGCAGCCGTTTGAATATAATACGATTACCCTATACACACCAACATCTGCATAAGTAAATGTTACCCCACATTTCGATGAAATGAGAAACAATGCCACACATGTTATGATCAGGTATGTGTGAAATAAATGTATGCAGTCATTACAATGTGATTTTTTAATTTCAATTTCAGCTACGCTCAAGAAACATGACATTGGAAAAGAAAGTTGAAGAGACGGAAGAAAAACTACAACTTCAAGAAAGGAAGACGGAAGAAGCCATGAAAATGTTTGGGACCATGCAATCAGATTTGAAGGAAGTAAGTTACATATGTGCCGTAATTCAATAGTGAATATGATTGTATTGAGACATATTCATGACATAAGATGGCTAATCCAATTAATTCTATCAGGTTGTCAGTTGAATTTGCAACCAACATGCAATATATGATACAACATGTATTAATAAACAAGAAAATACATCATAGTAAGGACTATAATCACTTGCCAAGACTATATCATTTGACTAGCGGAGAACCAAACTATAACATCTTCATTTTAATAATTACATAGAGGATGTGTCATAGCTAGGGTTAGAAAATATTGCATTATGTCTACGATAACAGAAGATGTAGCTTTTCCAAAAACTGTCCATGTTACGTTATAGAGAATGATGGAGTGCGCGTGTAGGATTAATGTTCAACATATTGTTTTGCATACAAATATTTTATAGGAATCTTTAAAGGTAGGAGATCGATCAACAATATATGCGTTTTTTTTTTAAAGTTTATTTCACTTTTGATTGTGTTAAGAAGGGGTTACTGGATCAATATTTCAGGTATTTACTTCAAGCAGCTTTATGTGACAGTTCTGGTAATATTTTACCTAACTTACTTAATGCTATCAATTCATAACTGAAAATTACGACAGCAGTTTTAGGGCTGCTTGGGATATATTACGATATTTTAGAGCCCTTTTCATGGCTGACTTGTCTGATCAATTCCATCAGGTGAAAAGTAATACTTCGAAGTTACTTCAAGGAAACGAAGGCATAGCGACAGTGGCAGAAGAACTCAAGAAGGACCTGGCGGTAAGTATTGACGAACACTGATAGATGTTGTTAAAAGTTAATAGTTTTGATATACACTACTTGCAAACTTGTCAATATTCATTTTTATTTTACATTTTAAAGTACATTTTAGGTACCGTAAATTAAACAGTTTATTAATAGAAATGTTTATTGTAATCTTTTATCATCCACAGTCATGCAAGTATATATATTCACGTTCATAGCAATGAGAAAACTTCATTTGCACCTGACAGCAAAACATGATAGTATGTCCATGGTTTATCGAGGAATAGTTTTTTGAAACAAGAACAAATCTTAAATGATGAATTGCTAAGAATACGTAATAATACTGTTATAATACATTAAATCGTTTCTATGAGAGACTATGCAATACGCAATTTGAAAGTATAACTCCCAAATTGACAGACTATATCTTAAAATTTTACAGGAGTTGAGTAAGACGAGACGAATCTTACAGAAAGAGTCAGGTTTGAAGACATTTTTTTATTTTTTATTTTTATATATTGAAATTGTTAACAATACCTACGGTCAATGTTATTGCATTATGTGATCCCTTCATGCTATATAACATAATGTTCATATTTTATATGTTAGATAGCAAGCTGGTTTCAACTAAAATTCTCTAATTCACTTTGTTACGATTCCCGCTATACAGGTGCTTCGTCGTGGTCTGAAGATTCCGGGGTAAGTAATTATGTTGCTGAAAGAATGTGTCACTGTAGTTTAATCCGTAGAAAAATGGAATGTGTGTCTGGAATCAAACCGTACAGGAGCCAACGTTGTCAAAAATACCGAAAACATAACTAAACATGAGATGAAAAAGTCCATACTTTCTTGAGTATACCCACATAATTGACATGAAACATATGTAAACTGATATGACCAAATCGAATGAAATGATTAAGATACCGAAGTTGAACTAATTGCATTGTAGCAGATCATACTCTGAAAATAGTTTCGCATTAGATAAATAAATCAAATCAGATAAGGCCATTTCCTTACATTGTTTAGCCATAGGTAAATATATGGTTCTTAAACCGTAGTCTAAATGTAGAACGCAGTTTACACATTTATTACAGCATAACGGATGCTCAACTCGTCTAATGGTGTTAATGCGTGTTCTTGGTTTTGTATATTTGTCAATGAGAGCGCATTGCGCATTTACTATGATCGTTTTGAACCGAAAGTCGAAATTAGGGAACATTTAAGGTCAACTGTCTTTGGTGAAGGAAAACACATCAGAAATAAGTGTCGTCTTTGGTTTCAATGTTTGTTCAGAACGCATCTAAAATATCGACGAAAATAAAGACGATTTTCATCATGCCTACTAAATCATATAGTTCGTTTGAAGTATTTACCTCTGTAAATTAAGCTCATACTTGTTATCAAAATAAGACGCCATGGCTCCTGGAAATGTTTAAATATGGAGGTAAAAAGGCAAGGGTACCAGTGGAGCTCAACCGACGTATGTGAGTGTTCTTTTCTGCTTTGCAAAACGCTACTGCCTGCACGTTCAATATCTTTTGATATGTTGAGTATTTCATCACAATATGACATTAATCAGGGGATGTGAAGCTTACATTATTTGCTTTATAATGTAAGGTTAATGGAAGGGAACAGCAAATTTTCTGGTGGCTATTGTGAATGGGGTTAAAAACAAATGAATATTTGATCTGACACAAACTGATATTTTCCTATACTTCAATGCGTTTCTTTTACAGAGAAGCTCTCTTCAAAGCATTGCCGCCATCGAAAAAGCAGTTCGGTTACATAATGAATCCGGTAATATATATTTTTGTTATTCCAACTAGACCCCAACCTGACGTTCTATCACAGCGATATTTTACTCAGTATTAAATTTAAACTTTTCACAAGTGGTGATATAACATAACTTCCCCAAAAAATATAATGTGAAAATGAGTAAGTGTGTATGTGCCTTTTCTGATCTTGTCTTTTTTGTCTGGACGGTGACAGGGCACTTATCATTTAAAATGCTAATGTCAGTATTATGTGAAATGATTATTCTTCATATGAAGAAGTTATGTGACCGTTACCATAAACACATATAATTTGTTCCTTCACTTAAATTACAGAGGGACAAAAATACAGACATGCAGACAATTTTCACTCTAGTAAGATAATTACGAAAGACGGCGGTCGAGTAAACATCAAGGGAACAGATGTTTCCCTTCTAGTTCCCCCAGGAGCACTATTGGAAGACTGTGAAATCCACATACAACTAATCACAGGCAATCTGGAGACAGGGAAAGACGTTAAATTTGCAAGCAATTCAGCTGCCATTGTTGAATTGACTCCAGACAATTTCGAGTTCCAGACTGCTGTTGAACTCCAGCTACCACATTGTGTACAATTGAAGAAAAACTTCACGAACGAGTCGGTGGAGGTTCTTACAAGTCATCACGACCCAAGTAAGTGTAATTTATTGTTTACAATGTACCCAATGCAGTTTTAAAAGAGCAAAATATATCTGACCGTTAACATTACTGGTTTCTATGGTTTTCTTTTCAACTGATACTTATTTGGAAAAGACATAACAAAGTGATTTACCGTGATGGTATACGACTTTAGTATCACTGTGTTTAATATTTACTATTCATTTCGCACTAGAGTAGTCAGATAACTCTGGAAGAGTGTTAGCGACGAGACTTGCATAGTATTTTCAATCAAAACTATAGTTTCGTATTTCAAAGAAAGAATGTTTATTTAATGAAGTTACGAAGAGATAACAGAACGATGACAGTCATGGATTTTTTGACCGTGATTATTCCATTTTTGCCAACTCAAAACACACCCTTGTATCATTAGCATTATGTTTTTAATGCAATTTGCCCTTGTTAAGGTAGTCTCCTGACTGGATCACTAGAAAAGGAGTTATATAATGTGGTTTCAACATTACCTATCCCAGAGTTGAACTGGATGACCACAACGGTAATTAAAATAAGTTGCAAGTTCCTCGCAGAAAAGGCAGATTATTAGAAGGCTCCTATCTGCAACAGCCTTGAATAGAATTTGGATCTTTATTTCAATACATTAAATACATCATACTTCTTGCGTACTGATCCCTGCTTTTAGCTTACTCTCATTAGCGTGATAATTGCTTCAATGATTCTGTTTTCAGCAATTCGAATGCCAATGTACGAACAATATCTGTGAACGTTATGTCTCAAACGTATTCCAAATATATATTTCATTCCAGTATTAAAGGCATTGAAAACTCGCCCCAAACCGCGTGCGGCCATCTGAAAAAGTTAACTTTCTGTTGCTTGCAAGTAACGTTTCGTTCGTGTCGCTACAAAATGCAGACAGTAATGAAACGTGATACCTTGTTATTTTTAGCTGGACATGAGATGTCCATCGCTGTATCGTTTGTATACTGTGATGTGGGTATTGATCGCAGCTGTATGTACTGACTGTACACTAGTGTCTAATTACCGACGGTAGCAAGCTGTGTGTGTATTTTCCGGGATCGATGGTGGTGTTTAACACTTCTGTTACACCTCATTCGAAACTAGATCAAATTACCGGCATTAGACGTTTCTTTTTGCGCGAGTCTTCACACCCTTTAAGGTCATAGGCCATATTTTATTTCCAACTTCATTATCTTTTAGTACGTTATGCATTTTATACTTCTTATAAACAGAAGCTTCACCCCACTGGGAAAGAGAAACAGAAGTCAAATTTGAACTACAGAAAGAAACATGCAAACTATACTTGAAGAAATTTTGCTGGATAACATTGAGAATAAACAATGAAATAGTTGAGGCCAAACGTCTAAAGATATTCACTGTCGGCAGCAAGGTCATTGATACTGACAGTGAGACAACAGTGCATGTTGGTTACTTTGCCGATGTGCCGGGCAATGAAGATGTAAGTAGTGATGTTCTGATCATGCTTTTTATAATGCATCCACAAACATTACAAACCATTGTATTGGTTTAAACCGTTAGATGTCACGATGAAGCATTATAAAGTTAACAAAATAACTTAAATTATTTAATGTTAACACTTTATAAAGTTTCTTTCATGTACGAAATATGAAGATATGTGATGATTTATATTTCATTACTGACTATAACACTAGTGTGGTACTTCCATTACTGATAACATGATTTTGTTGGTTCAGATCTTTATAGATGACAACATCACAGTAGGACAGTACAAACCGTTCTGGTTCAAGAAGGAAGAACCGACTCCATTGGTTATATTTCTCAAGTATTTAACACCAACAGAATGGACACGTGCAGCAGATGGAAGTCGGAAGGTACAACAAAAATATCGTTATTTTCTAATAATTAAAAGTCCTGTGTTGTTTTGCTGAGATTTTGCAAATAATTGCAACAAAAACAATTTAGCACAGAATGGTACAATACCCAGTATAAGCAACTGTGTTCAATGGATTCATTATTAACCTAACGTAAGTAACAGCCAACATAGTTGTAATACCATACCTACACTTGTAAATATTCTGAATAATGAATACAGAAATAGGAAAGCGACAGTGACACTGATAACATTAAACTTTCCGAAAAGTCCCTATTAAAAACATGATGAATTTCATCTATTGGTTTCATTACTGACATATTATTTAATATTAAATATTATTTAATAGTAAACATCTACTATTTACTTTTTTATTAGGAAATATCTTACCAGGACATTGCGTCATCAACGAATAGGTCATGTGCATTCGTTCTGCACTGTAATACAAGTGTATGGAGATCTGGTGTACCTTACGCTACATTTAGGGTTTATCGGCAGCATGACTCGACCAATATCACATTCCGTCCAAAGGTTTGTTATGATCCAAGGCAAAAAGTTATCAAAAGGAAATTCGATGAACTGAAATCTAATGACTTTAATGAATAAGATAAGAAGTTATTCAAATATATAATTGGTGATAATACTGATAATTTAAAATAGTAGCAATATAATCAAATCTTACGTAAACGCTAAAATTAGTATGAAGTTTGTTTTGATTACATCCATTATCGCATACAGTCAAATGTGTCAACGTAAATGTGTTACAGGAGAAGCATAAAAATAACACAAAGTGGAAACGTTTGTATAATTGTAAGATGAATGTTAGGGTGACATGTCATAGTCCAAAAAATGAGCCGAAAGTGTAGTGCAAGAAATGATTCCACAGTTTTAGTTTTTAATATTTCTGTCCAAATACTCCTTTAAAACTTAGTCGATGTCAAGTGGATCTTTCAGCACATTGGTATATATCATAATTTGAACACACTGTTGTCAATTAAGTCACCCAATGGTTGAGTAGGGATACGTACGAATGAATTACAAAAATTATAAGGCATAATATTTCAATCACAGTTCTTATCACATTCTTTAAAAGGAATTATAATTGTTCGATTTACGATTTTTCGAAAAATTAAAACGTTGCTATAAGTAATGTTTCGTTAATAAACAGTGAAAATAAAGATGAAATTGTACCTGTTTTACCGACAACTAAACGTTCATGAAAATAACTCACTCAATGTTGTTAAAGAGTCAACGTTACTTTTGCGCTTCATTTTAGATATGGGACGATTTTTCCGAAGATGAAGAGCCGTAATGAGGAGCAACAGAACGACTTCTGCCTTTGTAGCCTTTGTTTTACAACAGTGAAAATGTAACAAACCTATTGAACATTTATGTTTTGCTCATTTGTGATGTTATTATAACACAAACAACTCAGTACATAAAGCTTCTTTTTCAAATAGTTTGCCTGACGTGTGTGTTATATACTTTGTTAATGTTAAATAGAAATAATAGGGTTTGATAGTAGAAACAGAAAAATTATCATTATATGGCATACAACTTGGCAAATATGTTCTTGCATGTAATATGGGTGCACTCAATGAGTTTACTGTGTTTATTAACTAACCAATAACATTACAATATTTTGCAGTGCCGATTTTCTTATGGTTATATTTAAATTCTGTGAATTGTATAACTATAAGAATTAACAATTATACCTCAAAATATATTTAAAAAAAAGTGTTAAATGTATGTGAACATGCATATATAGAGAGGGGGGGGGGTATACAATACCCAATTTATTACATCATAAGTATAAATATTTGAACTAAAGGCAGTTATAAAAGTTTGCTGTTTTGGTCTTTTTTCATCGTTGGAGGAACGATATCGAAATACAATCTCGTTTACCTATGTCAATATGACGCATGTATGTCGCTGGTGAAGAAGAAACACAAGAGGGCAATCATGAGAGTTGCTTATCTGATCCATCAGTCAACACTTTTCCGATTTGGGAGTAACTGGCAAATGACTTCTGTGGCGCTCGACTTTTCATATGGCTGATAATAAGGACTCCATGGAGTTATATGCTACCACCATACGTAATCTTGGCACTTTTATGTCTATCCCCTTGCACAGCCTAGGCCCAGTTAATCAACTTGGTCAAAATATTAGCCAAGTTAGTCAAACAACGTTAGAGTGTCTAATGAAACTCAGTTCCATGGTTAGACTGATCTAGAAATGTACACATATCTTAAGTACATTCATGGATCAATTTCAAAGTAAGGTGTGAAATCCCACTGCTATACCACAGAAATAGGTATAACATGTTTATTGCTTCATTAGTCTCTCGGTAATCAAACTTTACGAAATAAAAGACAAGTAAACTCAGGAATTATTATTCAAATATAAATGACACTCAGAGCTCCAGAAAGTGCTCTTACTTATTCAAACTCGCTGCAGTGCATTCTGTATTGCAGTGGTTTAGAAACGAATTCGTTTACCATAGCTGCACTGCTGTGATGATGGATAGTATTAAAGGCTTTGAAGACTCGCCCCAAACCGCGTGCGGCTATATATCTGAAAAAGTTAACTTTCTGTTGCTTGCAAGTGATGTTTTGCTCGTGTCGCTACAAAATGCAGACAGTAATGAAACGTGATACCTTAATTTTATCTTTAGCTGGACCTAAGATGTCCATCGCTGTATCGTTTTTATACTGTGTTGTGGGTATTGATCGCAGCTGTATGCACTGACTGTACACTAGTGTCTAATTACCGACGGTAGCAAGCTGCGTGTATTTTCTGGGATCGATGGTGGTGTTTAACACTTCTGTTACACCTCATTCGAAACTAGGTCAAAATACCGGCATTTGACGTTCATTTTTGCGCGAGTCTTCACACCCTTTAAGCGCGCACATACACACATACATACATTACAATAAAGCACTATAAAAACGGCAATCAAGTGACTACAAGGTGACATACTCCTATGAGCGTCTATGTCAATCCGCCCCTAGTTTCTCTTTCAGAAAAATTGCCAAAAAGCAGCAGGAAAACCTTTTGTTTTGATGTTTTATCAATCAGGGTCTGGTTTTTGTGGCTTAGATGTTTTAAAGAGCGATAATGGAAGTATATGAGGTGCAACTATTGGGTAAATTGGGGCAATTTGAGTCCAATTTAGCCCTCCAAAGAGAAGGCGTAAAAAACGTGTTCACTACTGAGTAAGTGACGAGAACGTCATGCTCTCGTAGCAAAAGTCTGCGCGGTAAGGATACGAAAATTGATGGTCAACTTGTCAGCTATCCAATGATGGGAAGTGAGAACTTCTATCTAAACTTAGGGACCACATTACTTTTATGATTTAGTATGTAAGTCAAAGAGTCTTTTTTTATAGGTGTATGCTACCAAAAGATCATATTTCCATGATCATTGCATGCGTAGGAATCATATAAGAAACAAGCAAAATCGCTGTAAATTGCGAATTTGTAGTTTGTATTATATGTTGGGGTTGATATTAACTACTGATTTTTTTGAAGCACCAGTTTATCAATAATTCAAAATTAAAAAAAGTTGTGTGTCGGTTGACAGCAATGTTAAACATGCTGTCCTTGTGACCATATTATCACATACGGGGATTTGATTTCATCCTTTGGAGAAATGAATACTGGGTTGAATGCATGCAAAAAGCTTAATAAAAGAACAATTTTTTAGACAAAATGTCAACATTTTGAGATCAAATGTCGAAATTTTGAAGTAATAATCGGAGGGTTGATATTAATATAATTGATAAATAAAATAAATAAAACTAATTTAACAAGTACTAGGCAATCCTATTAAATAAATTTAAATTTTCCAGCAATTTGGTTAAGCTATTAAATGTAGGTACCGGTAATCATTGACTCTTGAAATTGATATTAGTAAACTACACATTTCAAGTCATTTTGGTAAGTGCACTAGTTTGGGAAAGCTTGACAATTGACCTTTTTTTGACCACTAGATAATTTGCCTTTTACATTAATCGATACAATGTAGACATATAGTCTTTAGTAAAGTTCTTATGTATGACGTTTTTGGCCATATTGCTACATCGGTATATATAATGACTGTTTTCGGCTATTTGACTTTTGACGTAGGAAATTTGCACTTATGACGACATAAGTCATATATGCGCTAAATCACTTCCCAACTGCCTTATAATAAAGGAGCTTTTTTCGCACAAACTTGGCGAAGTTTTACCTTCGAGCAAATTTGATCACCTGACCTTTGGCGTTTTATATTAAATCATGCTCTGTAAACGTGCAGAGTGTGTTGATACCACATGGGTTGAGGGTTCGGCCATTTGTATGCGCATAATGGCCAAACTGCTGTCTTTGGCTATTTGACCTGTGACCTCTGAAGTTTGACACTGTGACAGAACAAGACACGGAAACCCCACATCCCATACCGGTGCAAACACTTACCAAGTTTGAAGTCAATCAGTGATACGATCAAGGAGGAGTTCGTAACACACTATTCTGTCCACAAACATACATAACCGCACACGCACACACACACACGTATTATATTTATCCTCCACTTCAGAAAGGGTTAGTTCACCCCAATTTAGTGTGCCACCCGATGGTAACCTACATTAATTCAGATCAACCCGCCAAGTGTCAGGTTAGCACCTCTAGGGGTATGAGATGGGCAGCACATTTAGTACCAATGTTGCAAAACAATGGTGGATATAATGTTGGTGAATAATTTTTTAAATCACAACTCTCTGGAAAGCACATTATGGTTGAGCTATTTTCCAACATATTACGAATACATTTTCCATTCAAAGTACACTACGTAGCGCAATGAGTTAATAATTTTGACAAAAGGGCTGTTTGAAAGCTTGAGCCATTCCATTGTATAATCCATAACCAGACTGACTTCAACTTCAACTACAACAGTGTTGTTTACAACTTTTGCTCAACATCTGACTTAATACAACCATGTAGCATTGGACACTGACGAATCACTCTTTGGAAGACTTGGATATAAAGAATCGAAGAAACCTGAACATCACAGAGTTTGAAGGTATCTATGTATCTGTATTAAACGTCAATTATATCTAGTACAGGGTAGCGAAACTGTCTATCCCATCCTAACAAAGCCTAATCATACATCGGCGTTTGTCCAAGCCACACATAGCATTATACTCATCTACTTCACCCCAACGATCAATAACTATGAACTCCAGCGTTGTTCTGCGATCTCAAACAAAGGACACAACAGAACTTGTTTCAATGGTGATAAACCAGGTATCAACAGTAAGGAATTTAATGTATAGACAAGGCTTTCTTAAAGAAATGGATGAAATTCTTCAAGGATAGAAAGCAACTCAGGCAAGATTCATGTAATTGAGGTTGCAAACGATCAGACAGAAGCAAAATTGAAGAAAATTTAGGACAAAATTTCCTCTCTCGAACATAAGTGCGACCGGGCGCTCAAGGAGACCAATGATGTAGAGCAGTACTCAAGACGAAACTGCCTCCGCTTCTTTGGGATTGCATAAAGGCCAGCGAAAATACAGACCAAATTATAAGAGACATTGCATCGAAGAAACTAGGTGTAGACCTGAACCAATCCGAAATCGATCGGTCGCACCGCATTTGGAAACAGATCATGGAAAAACCAAGGGCGTTCATCGTAAAATTCACCAAATATGAAGCTAGATGCCACTGCATAAAAGAATTGACGTAAACTCAAAGGAACCACCGTTATAATCAAAGAAGATTAAACCAAAACCAACCAAGAGCTGCTCCAGGAATCAAAAACCCACTCTTATGTGAAGTCCGCCTAGTCACACGATGGAAAAATCATCGCCCTAATTAACTAAAATGGTACGGAATTCACCAAGCGAATCTGGGGCATCAACGACCTTCAGAGACTGTAGTTGACCAGCAGGTTCCTGTTGAAAATACCGTTTAAACCAAAGGTGATCCAATACAATTATAAACTTATACACTTTTTTGTTCCTTTTTAGTACTTTACCTCTTTATTTCATCTATGTCACTTTATTACTGTAAATGTTGAACCACTCTTAGTTCTACTAATCGTGTAAGCTGTCAAAAATGTTTTTTTTTTCATATTGCATGTATTATTAACTATGATTGTTCTTCTAGGTTGTGGACCTGTGAGTACTGTAATGTCGATTTCTTTTAGTATGGTAACCAACGACTGATTTTCTTGACTTGTTCAATGTCAATCATTCACAAAACAGGAATCCTTTCGATCTTACCTTAAATCTTTCCGATCTATACATCGATAATTCAAATAAATATACTCACTGTAAGTACTACAACATTGACAATTTCAATAAACTAAAAAACATGAATAATTTTTCACTCTTTGATCCAACCCTAACTTCCTATATTTTTAGACCATGAGTTTACGGTACTTGGGTTCTCAGAAACGTGGTTCAGAGATAGTTTATCTCCATTTTTCCACTTTGACGGTTTCACATTGGTAGAAAGTAATAGGACTCACAAAAAAAGCGGGGGAGTATGTCTTTTTATTACTAATAAAGTACAATTTATACTAAGCGCAATGAGATCTCTGCTTTTAATGAAGCAATGGAAAGTGTTTTTTATCGAAATTACAGACCCACTCTGTTTAAGTGGTAAGCTAGTCATTGTAGGAATAGTTTAGAGACCTCCCCATGGTTCTCTGAAGGTGTTTAATAATCATATTCATAATATCATGGATACAATCACTGCTGAAAAGAAGCATGGCTATATTATGGGTGACTCTAACATCGATCTACTGAAGGAAAATTTCTCCGATATACTCAAAATGTTTTTCTTAAGTAACTTTCTTCTTTGTATTACTAAGCCTACACGAGTAAAATATGAGTGTGTTTCTTTGATCAATAACATCATTACCAATGTAAGCGCTAATTTTTTGTCTGGGGTGCTAATTACCGACATCAGTGAACATTTCCCCATATTCTTATTTACTAAGTTTGAGAAGGTGAACTACCAGAAAGGTTACTTCACTAGAAACTACTCCAAGGCCAACATCGATTCTTTTCTCTCAGTGATGAGTGATCTTAGCTGGGACCATATTTATAATGACAATAATGCAAATTCATCCTACGATAATTTTACTGCTACTGTGAAAGATGTTTATGATATTTGTTTTCCGTCTATCTACATTACCAACTTCAAACGCCCCACAAAGAGACACCCGTGGATAAGTAGTGGCATTATCCAGTCAGTAAAGCGCAAAAACAAACTTTATAATACATCTCTAAAGGATCCATCTAGCGTCAATGTAAAGATCTATCGCAATTATCGTAACAAGTTAAACTACATCATACGTATCTCTAAGTAAAGATATTTTACTGAAAAGTTTAATGATTGCAGATATGACATTAAGAAAACATGGTCTGTATTTAACAATATATTGAATAAGAAAAGAAATAAGACAACTTATCCTACTGCATTCAACGACGACAATGTAGTGACTGATTCTGAGGAAATTGCACATGCTTTTAATAGTTTCTTTGTCGACGTTGGACCTTCTTTGGCTGCTGCTATTCAGAGTAGGACAACTGCTAATTCTTACCTCGGTAGGCCTAATTCCTATACAATTGTTATGGCACCAACAATTGAGGAAGAACTTACTACAGTGTCTTTAACTTGTTTGTCTACCAATAAATCAGAGGTTTTGATGACATGAAACCTGGCATAATTAGAAAGGTTATTGCATATATTTCCAAACCCCTAGTACACATTGTTAATTACTCTCTGACAAGTGGGATTGTTCCAGAATTTTCGTTTCGTTTATTTATTTGTTTTGCACAACATATATACAAAAAAAGTAGCGAATACAGAGAGTTATGGAATGTGAAAGGAAGTGCATCAAGAAACCCTTGTGGGCTTATGCAGTGTTACCCTCCCTGTACATAGAGAACACAAATAACTTACAAAAAAAATAAGAAAAGAACTAAGAAAAAGGGAAGAAAAGAAGAAAGGAAGTAAAAGAAAAGAAGGAAAGAGGAACTTTAATCTCAGTATAAGTTGAAGTAAAATCTCTTTAATTTGTATTTAAACGAATTTCGGGAAGGTTGTGACCTGATTTTAAGAAGCAAAGAATTCCATGTGATGCTTGTACGATGTCGAAGGCTATATTTTCCTACATTGGTGTGAATGCGATTAGGGCGTAAACGTTGTATGTGTCGTGTGTTATAATTGTGAATGGAATAATGGTGAACAAGGAAATTGTCGAAAGCAGGTGGGACCTGCCCATGAATAGCTTTATAGGCAAATGTGGCTATATATACATTTATAAAACAGGGAGCTTGATGATGTTAAGATCTTTGAAAAGTTTACGTTCATTGCAATTGGCAAATGAAATGTGTCTAATTGCTCTTTCTTGAATAACAAAGAGTTTTTTAAACATGTGTGACTGGTACCAGACCATACTAGTATGCAGTATGTAAAATGTGGTGCAATTAAAGTAAGATATAACGAACGCAAAATTCTCTTGGGTGAAACATGCTTAAGTTTTGAGAGAATGCCACAGCCCTTAGCAGTTTTAGTTGCAATAGACTGTATGTAATTGTTCCATGTTAAACGGGAGTCAATATAAACACCTACAAACTTAGTGCAATTCCCTTTTTGCAGACTCTCATTGTTCATTTGAAGATCAGGATTAACTTCCTCAGCCTTACGCTTACTGTTACTGAAAACGATATAGTTAGTTTTCCTGACGTTTAGTGAAAGTTTGTTAGCAGTAAACCAATCATGAAACTTAACAAGTTCTCTGTTAATAATATGTTCCAATACATTTGGGTCATGACCAGTGAAAAAGACACTTGTATCGTCTGCGAAATGGATCGAAGAGCATAGAGTAGAAACATTACTTATATCATTTATATAGATAATAAAAAGTAGAGGACCTAGGATAGAGCCTTGAGGAACACCGCAGGGCTCTATCCTAGGTCCTCTACTTGTTATTATCTATATCAAAATTAGATCAGGTCAAATTGCTAAAGTCATTCATATTTACAGGAATGGTGACCCAACACAGTATGACAGCTTTATACCATTTTCTCTTTTGTCAACTTTCTCTAAGATGTTTGAAAGTACCGTATATAATCGTATTTTTAACTTCATTAACAATCACATCGTATTGTATAATGGTCAATATGGATTCAGGCCTAAACACTCAACGGAGCTGGCACTTGCTGACGCGGTTGGCAAGTTGTCCAATGCCCTAGATATTAATACGATTTGCATTGGAATTGTTCTTGATCTTTCGAAAGCGTTTGACACCATCTACCACAACATTTTGCTTTATAAGTTTAATCATTATGGCATCAGAGGAAAAATGCATTGAGTGGATAACAAGTGTAATATTTAATGTAGGGGCAGGGAGAATTCAATTAAGCCAGACATCATATTTGATAACGCTGAAAGAGATACATAGTTGCATTCAGAATAACTCCTTTTTCTAATATAGGTTTTTCACTTGAAAATGTAAAGACAGCAAGATAAAATGCTGCAGCTATTGACGAGGTAGGGACTTGGCCTTCTGGAACCCCACCAGGGCTCTGGGATGTATTCCGAGATAACTTTCTCGTTATGACATGTATTTTTGTGTTTTTAAATTGCTTTAGGAGAGCACAACAATATCTTAACTTGACCCTGAATCCCAACTTTCATAATCAGAATATGTAATATATGTAAGGCATTCTGTTAAACAACTTTCAAAGAAACTGGTTAAAAATATCTACGTTTAGTGTAACATTGATAGTTTGCATTGGTATGTATGGATGTTGTAATGTACGGTTTCTAAGAGAGTGAAGTTTATAGTACGACTGACATGGTAATCATAATAAGAGACCGCTTGACTTTCGCCTTGTGAAACATTGGGACGTAAGTATATACGTAAAAGATTTCTTTGCTACACTATAAGAAGACATTACATTTCAAAATGTAGTCGACTTACACAATGTTGACGTTTTATTCTACAAACAGAGCAACATTTTTCTGCGCCTTTCACGTGATCGTCATCATCTTTTTTTAAGCAAAATATGACGTCATCTCTTTCAAATCATATAGATACGTATCCCATACGTGATTTAGGTTTGTATTATGTTCTTTTACGTGTTCAAATTCACATACAGCCAAATGAATAAACCTCACTGTTAAAGTTCTAGAGATGCATGACTCGTGTTGAGGTGTAATACAGTGAACGATGAATTATATATCCATTTCTTGTTGAAGTAAAGTCGATCAAAAGTTCACAAAAATTCGTGGTCGACTAGCCTAAAGCATGATAACAACAAGTGGAATACAATTGTAGGGAGGCCATTTTGTCGTTTGCTGCACAGGCAACGTTAGTAGTTGTTATGAAAGGTAAACACTCTGTCCTGCTTAACATATATTAAAGTCAATATGTAACTGAGATTGATTATTTGTCAGTCCAAAGTCTAGATAACAAACTCATTTCAAAACTGAAACCGTTAAACAGCAGGTTGTAGTAGGAGCTATCTGTGTAAATTATGTACCAATGAGAACACAGGTGTTCAGTTTCTAGAGCATCAATCTTGTCTGTTCAACGGTTTCCAACTATTGAATGATAACTTAGAGACCTAATACGCTGTTGCGTTTGAGATGACTGTTAATATTTTGAATACTGTATTTGACTAACGAAGTAGCGACTGCATCAACACGAGTTTCCTCAAAAAGAACAACAGCAATGGATAGCGCATTACGTATTCTTGGACTTCTAGCTGTCCTTGTTATTTCTAGTGAGTTATTTTTTTTTTATATCTTGTTTGTTTTATAGTACGTTGAATGCCTTAAATCGAATGTATTCTCATAAACTAAGCATAAAAAATGGATATAATTGAAATTTCATTGCTTTATTATTAAGATCTATTTTTGCTTCAATTGCTTCATATTTATCCACGCAGACGCAGATGTTAACGATGACTGCGAACGGAGTCAATATCTTGAATTAGGACGAACAGGAACCATAAAATGCTCATTTGACATCGGTTTCCATGCAATTCATTGGTATGACTCCATAGACACTGTACAAGGTAAACCAATTGTAAGTTGCATAAGTGCCGAGCAGTCAAGTGGTGGTTGTGACAACGGTATGTATGCAGTTGCTGTTGAGGGTTCGCTGATGATAGAGAATATTGTCTTGGCACACGAGAGAACATTCGCGGTATTGATATTTAATTCAGAATTTGAAGAACCAATTACATATCATGTAGATGTCATTACCACAGGTGAGAATAACTTTACAATTATTAAATGTTTATATGTATTTTACGTCCACACACCACATGAATCTTAATATGTTAAGTCGGTTTCCTAGAAGAAAATGATTGTTACAAAATTTATTATTTAAACCTTCGTCAGTATAAGTTGTGTACCAGATGACTTGTTATGCAAATTTTTATATGACGTAATATATACTTTTTATTTGATAGATCTAATTGGGAACATAATAAAGTGTCCTCGATGTATAAAGTTGAATAATTGCACTTATCATAGAATCAAATTTTTTATCATGCCATAAAGTAAAACAATTGACCTATGAATTCTGCTACAATCATCGGATTGCCAAAATTAAATCTAGAATGATTTCAATAAAACACCAGTATGTTCATTTCTAACAGCAATAATACTCGGGATGATGTCTATCAAAATAGCGAATATATACAAGCATATCTTGCACTATATTTTCTAATATTAATACAATATATACTAATATTCAACAGTGAAACCTTCCGGATGTCCAGTCATTAACTTATGCGGGGAAGACAAGCAAGTGTGCACACAAGAAATAAAACGTGAAAGTGAAGTCATATGTTCTATACATTCACGACCAAAAGTCGACCCCTACTGGACGAAACGCAG